>JAVCKW010154343.1:0-12579 GCA_034780715.1 Peltospira delicata | reverse complement strand
AATATGAATAGATTAAATTACAAATATCATTTAACTTTATACTGAAAACAAAATGTTGTGCCCATGATTTTTTGTCTGTGGGGATTAAAGAAACATTTTCAATATTGCACAAATTTGACTGAGCAAGACAAAAAAGTGATATCAGTTACAATATTTAACATTACCATAGCGTAAGATAGCTTCAAAAATCTGTGACACAGTGTGTGGTATTTGAGAACAGCTACTGCCCTATGTATATAAAGACCTGTGTGTGTATTTGAGAACAGCTACTTCCCTCTGTATATAAAGACCTGTATGTGGCATTTAAGAACAGCTACTGCCTTGTATATGAAGACCTGTGTGTGTATTTGAAAACAGCTACTGCCTTGTATATGAAGACCTGTGTGTGGTATTTGAAAACAGCTACTGCCCTGTATATGAAGACTGGTGTGTGTATTTGAGAACAGCTACTGCCCTGTGTATATGAAGACCTGTGTGTGTATTTGAGAACAGCTACTTCCCTCTGTATATCAAGACCTGTGTGTGGTATTTGAGAACAGCTACTGCCCTGTGTATATGAAGACCTGTGTGTGTATTTGAGAACAGCTACTTCCCTCTGTATATAAAGACCTGTGTGTGGTATTTGAGAACAGCTACTGCCCTGTGTCTACGAAGACCTGTGTGTGGTATTTAAGAACAGCTACTGCCTTGTATATGAAGACCTGTGTGTGGTATTTGAGAACAGCTACTGCCCTGTGTATATGAAGACCTGCGTGTGGTATTTGAAAATAGCTACTACCCTGTATATGAAGACCTGTGTGTGGTATTTGAAAACAGCTACTGCCCTGTGTCTATGAAGACCTGTGTGTGGTATTTAAGAACAGCTACTGCCCTGTATATGAAGACCTGTGTGTGGCATTTGAGAACAGCTACTGCGCTGTGTCTATGAAGACCTGTGTGTGGTATTTAAGAACAGATACTGCCCTGTATATGAAGATCTGTGTGTGGTATTTGAAAACAGCTACTGCCCTGTGTCTATGAAGACCTGTGTGTGTATTTGAGAACAGCTACTGCCCTGTGTCTATGAAGACCTGTGTGTGGTATTTGAAAACAGCTACTGCCCTGTGTATATGAAGACCTGTGTGTGTATTTGAGAACAGCTACTTCCCTCTGTATATAAAGACCTGTGTGTGGTATTTGAGAACAGCTACTGCCCTGTGTCTACGAAGACCTGTGTGTGGTATTTAAGAACAGCTACTGCCTTGTATATGAAGACCTGTGTGTGGTATTTGAGAACAGCTACTGCCCTGTGTATATGAAGACCTGCGTGTGGTATTTGAAAATAGCTACTACCCTGTATATGAAGACCTGTGTGTGGTATTTGAAAACAGCTACTGCCCTGTGTCTATGAAGACCTGTGTGTGGTATTTAAGAACAGCTACTGCCCTGTATATGAAGACCTGTGTGTGGCATTTGAGAACAGCTACTGCGCTGTGTCTATGAAGACCTGTGTGTGGTATTTAAGAACAGATACTGCCCTGTATATGAAGATCTGTGTGTGGTATTTGAAAACAGCTACTGCCCTGTGTCTATGAAGACCTGTGTGTGTATTTGAGAACAGCTACTGCCCTGTGTCTATGAAGACCTGTGTGTGGTATTTGAAAACAGCTACTGCCCTGTGTATATGAAGACCTGTGTGTATATTTGAGAACAGCTACTGCCCTGTGTCTATGAAGACCAGTGTGTATGAATGAAGCCATGTGTGTGTATCCGAGACATGTGTGTATCTGATAACTGTGTGTATCTGAAACCTGTGTGTATCTGAAACCTGTGTGTATCTGAGAACTGTGTGTAAATGAAGCCATGTGTGTATATCTGAAACCTGTGTGTATCTGAAATATGTGTGTATCTGAAACCTGTGTGTACAAAGCTGTGTGTGTGTGACTGAGAAATGTGTGTATGAAGCCATGTGTGTATGAAGCCATATGTGTGTTTTATCTGATAACTTGAACTGCCCAGCTATTAAGGTTTTTCTGTCTGAGACTCTCACCTCTTGGCACGCTCGAGGTCGTCGTTCATCTGCTCGAGCTCGCGGACGTACTTCTCGAGCTTGTCCTTGTAGGCGGTCACCTCGGCCAGCTCATCCTCCAGCACTGACACCTGGCTGTGGCTGCGCCGCTGCAGCGCCTCCAGCTTCTCCTGAAACACGGGGGAATCAGTCACACTGGGATCAAAACTGCTGACCGCTAGGTTGCCAATTTTCTTTTTTTCTTTTCTTTTCTTAATGATTAACTCAACACATTTTTAAAAACAGTTATATCAGCATCAGAAATTTTTTTTATTAGATATCTGTAGCGGTTACCTGACATCCACCATGTGCCAGGTGGGAATGCACAACACAAGGCTACTGAGGTATCACCCAGATTACCAAATGCGAATAACTTTCTACCTGGGAGACCCCAAAAATACTAATATGAGTAACCTTGTTTGCCAGTTTTATCTGTTCAGAACACTGGTGGAATAAGCACTCAAATCCTAATGTCTCATTTGATAGTTAAACTAATTTCTTTTGGATTAAACTATTTTCATTTACCTAAAGCAACACTCATTATTCTGTATTTGGGCTACCTAAAGAAAATTTGGGCTACTGAAAATTAAAATATAGTGGGATCACTAGCCTGACACATGTGGCAAATTTTTTTTAGCTTCGACAAATATTTACTTACTTCTTTTGATTCATCATTACTACATGTTATGTTCATTTCTAGATTGTTATTATCAAATTAGATGCCCTGCAGAATGTGTGTGCCTGTACATGCACATACATAATACTTATTATTCTTCTATTACTGGATCCATGTTTCTGTTATTTGTATATAGAATTCTGTCTTTACCATAATTTTTAACGTTTATTTTAACTGTGATACATTTCTATATAAATATTATCATTTAAGAGACTGTTTAATTGATAAAATGTCGAACATTAATGTTTCTGGTTCCTAATTTCTGTTATTTTACTTTTTAAAATCCTGTCATACCAATAAATATTAAAGTTTGCTTTTACTTTTATAATTATATTTTAAACAGCTCAATACTTTATTCAACTAATATTTAATTTATTTTAACATTAATTTTTTTCTTTTGTCCTATAGACTTGGTTGTTGAACATTCATTCATTCATTCATTATTTAATGTCCATGTCAGAAATGAGACTAGAATAACTTTTATATTAGGTCTTTTCAGCATTTACCCTAAACTTATGTTTGGCTAAAACAAAATAATAATGATTAAAAAATAACTTATCGAATTTGACTAACAAAATTATGTTTGGCTACTGATATTTTCATCCCAAGATAAGTCCTATTCAGAGTGTGTAATTAAATTTTAAAATTACAAATATGGTAATAAATTATTGTGATCTGTCCAAACAATAACATACTGATGTCCCAAATGTCAAGTTAAATCACTAAATCATTGAGTAGCGAAACAGCATTCACTAATTATAAAATTACATTTTGTCTATTTTTAATTATGCTTAAATGCTTATATCAATTTAAGGTTTAAACATACTGTTTCTGCTTTAGCACATTTGAGATAATTACTTGACGCAGATAGGAGCTTTGTACCCAGGTGGTGACCTTTTATCTACCAGTGTTAAACCTAAGTTCTGAAGCATTGCAGTTTGTAATGCAGAGATTATAATTAGAGGTTAAATATTAGAGTTTATCGTAAGATTACGCTAACAAAATATTCATTACTAAGGCACTGGGAGTGGGAAAAAATCAATGACTATTGAAAGTTTTTATTTCTTTGCAAAAAAAGCTCAAAGATTACGATGGGATTAAATACTTTTAATAATGGAACAGCTATTTTTTAAACTATTACTGACTAGCATCCTAATCCTTTACCCAACCTTGTACAAAACAAAGCAGACTAGTGTGTAACAGTAAATTCCACTGACATAACAGGATCAGATTAAACCTAAGTGGTAAACAAACTATGGACTGTTCACCAACAACAAACCAAAAGATAATCATCTAAACAATCACAACAGCACTAATTAGCTCTGTAAAAGAGGCAATACTTCCACTAATTTTACTTCTCTATAGCAACAAACTGGCAGGTGCTCTATTACAAAACAATCACAATTGCCTACTTGGAAGGCTTAACTAGTTTTAATGCTCACAGTTTGATCATAAAGCACAAGAGCATGGATTTAGATTACTCTTTTATTACATAGTTAGTGGAAGAATCTTGTTGATGTGCTGCAGCATGTTAAAACAAACTTTCTGTAAATGTATCACCCTGCTTACAGCCATCAGATCAAATGGTTATTTTCTGTACTGCTATTATTTTCAAACCAGTGTGTAAAGAATGCTGTTTCAAGTTCACGCCTTAGGAACTTCAATTGGTGTCACATCAAAGGATGTAGTCAGAACATTCTAAATAAGTTATTCCCACTTGCCTAGCTACATTATTATAAGTTTTCTATTTAAAACAATAATATAATTTAAATGCATTATTTCTGAAATATGGTTTTAGTTTTAATATATTAACTTAAAATTGGCACTTTAATAAAAAAAAATTAATAAAAAAAGAAGCAACCACTACATGAAGTGAAAACTTAAACCTACTGATATAATTTATTTATTTTTAAACTGCATATTTTAAGTTTGTCTCGTGTTTCCAATCCTTAATATTAACAGTTAATGACTTCTTTTAAAAAAAATTGAAACTGATGCTTTTTGATCTCATAACACACATAAAATGGTAGTTCCAAACAATTGTCACAAATAGCTAAGATTGACTGAAATAACCAAAGAATTCAGCTTTAGTATGTTTATATAATTAAAATTAATATTTAAAAAAAAAATTTTATTAATAGAAAAGATTTACTTTTATTGTTGAACACAAGTCATTTTCATAACAAATGTTAAATATATGATTTTCTTGGCATGAGAAGTTACATTTGCACTTTCAACACCTACATGTATTGTGAACTACATGCATTGCATACACAATTTGAAAAAGGAAAGAATGTTTTAGTAATGACCCTTTTTTATATGGACTGACACTGGATTTGTGGCTTGGGACCTGCCAAATATATGAATCCAGGTCATTTCGCCCCTTTCCCCCTTCGCCCTAGGTCGTTTTGCCCGAGTCATATCGCCCTTAGACCGGGTCATTTCGCCCTTATTGAAGGGTCGTTTTGCCGTTCTCATCCCTGAAACGACTCATTTTTAATGGCGAAATGACACTCTACTAAGGGCAAAACGACCCGGCGCGAATGGGAAAAGTGGTGAAATGACTCAGGAGCAAAGGGGAATAAGGGCGAAACGACCTGTTACCATCTTAAGTATGGAAAGAAATGAAGACCTGTCAGTGTGTGATTTTGGTTTAGAAAATTAGGGTGTCATAATGACTCTGTTTACAAACCTTGAGAGCCAGCCAACAATCCAGTGAGCCCTACCCGTGTATCACAATACACAGGCCACATGTTGGGTAAGCTAGAGTGTCAACCCAATTTTTGAGAGCCTCAGGCTCCAGGGCTTGACTCAAAAGTGCATACTGCCTATAAATATAAAACAGCATGCCTGTTAATCCATCTGCAAGAGTAACTTTAAAAAACACTCGACCAAACAGCTTTTATACAGACCCACTTATTACCATTATTGAAACATTTGTCTTTTTTTTTTGGTTCACTGGTAGATGTTTTTAATTGGAACATTTTTCAGGAGAAAAAAGTTTTAAATTATTTAAAGATATTTCAATACAGTAATTGATTATTTCTTGTTTTTCAGCCTGACAAGCCTGACACTGATAATTCCACTTTACCGGAGGAGTCCACCCATACCAACTGTACGGAAACAGTCACAGCAAATAAAGGTATGTGAAATAGAGAATAACTAGTTAATGATGTTTGATATCAGCATTATCAGTTGATGGTAAGAATCCATGAATAATTCTGTAACGTTAGAGTTGTTACAAATATGTGACATCATGCATTGAAATTACAACGTACGTGACATCAAAAGTCACAACATGGTAGTATAAGTTTATGACTTTGCTTTAATTGGTCATTATAAAATGTCAGTAGAAACGCTAGTTGCGGGTTGTAATTTGTTTACTAAGTACTGTTTCTTCTCAGTCAGAGTTTAAGGTGTCAGATTTTGCAATTGCTTTAGTTGCTATTATGTCTGAAAATCTGACAGTGCCCACAGTGACGTAAATATTATGATACCTTTCCTGATTTGCTACAATGTCCATCTCATCTTCTGTTAAATATCATACGTATTTATCCTCTTATCCCAGGGATAAAAATAGTCACTATGTTTAAAAAATATAAAGTCATGAGCAATGAAACCATTTAAAGCTTATGAATCCTGAGTAAGACTGACTAATGATGTAATTTTTTTTAATATATGATATTATCTGCAGTGGAAAATATTTTAATTACAATATCCATATTGATTTAGTGACGGGGATCGATCTTGTAACGTCATGTTTAGTGAGTCCTTTCACTAAGTACTGAGCTATCAGTTTGAATGATGCTGTAAGACAATCACTGATATCCACATTGTTTTGTTAACAGTTGTCATCAGCAACATAGAGATCAGAGATATTAAGAAGCGTTCAGAAAAGAAAACAGATTTCAAAATTCAGGTATGTGTTTTAATGATATCTTTTTGTGAATTCATTATAGATTGTATTTACACTACATTTTGTTAATGGAGTATTAAAGAGTTCACTTCAGGGTTGTACATGATGCAAAAATCCTGTGTGTTTGAAGCGATATTTATCTAAAATACTCTAAAATAAAAAATCTCTGTGGGTCAATTATGTCATGTGCTTATTAAACTTAAAGTCCATACTTCAATGTAATACTTTTTTAATGACATTCTTATGACAAAGTCTGGACTTTATTAAAGTCTAGATTTTAAATTTTATAAGCATGGGCCTAAAGAAAACACCACAAAACCATCAGATAAGCATAAACAAAAGAAAAGTAAACAAAACAACCTTTCAGATATTAAAAACGAAGTGAAAATACAGGCCCCATGCTTATAAAATGTAAAATCTGGGTTTTAACATTAAGCAGTTTGAATGGCGTACTCATAACGTTAAAGATTTGATGTCATTAAAGTCTGGACTTAAATCTTATAAACACAGGCACATATTAAAACACAATTTAAACTATTGAAATAACTTGGATTTTAGCCATCTTTATAAGATCTGGGTTTTTATTTGTTTCAGGTGACTTGGTCAAACAATGAGCAGTTTGAAATAACCAAAACACCTCGGGAGCTGCTGGACTTTCAAATAAAGGTATGTTCTTAAAGTGGCTATATCATAGTTACACCTTGAATATTTTGTTATTATTACATGTATTTGTTATAAGTAAGTACATATTAATCAATATCATATTTATTTGTTGTATGATTTATTCAAAAAATTAACAAGCGTGCCGTGGATGGGTTTTCTCAAAGTATTTGTGGCTAATTATAGTACAGTGACATTTCTCTTTGAAGGTTTTGCATTACATTCTTTTTTCTCTCTTTTTTGTTATCTTTCAGTCACTCCCTACCTTGGACCTTTTTTAGTTTCGATTTATCGCAAATACTTATTAGTAATCTGTGGCATACATAGTATGCATACAACCATGACACCATAGTTAACAACTCAGGTGTCACTGCAATTAGATTCACCTCATAATTTCTTAATTTATTAATAGAAAAAGACATTATTTGCGTGTAAAGTTTTACGTGCATGTAGCTGAAAATGTTATCTTTCTATTTCAAAGTAAAATTTAACATCTGTGTTTGGCAGGAACTGCCATTATTGCAAATTTGATATTGTCACTTTAAGTGTTTTACCATTTTAATCTATTTCTATTTATTTACCTTGAGCTGTAAAGCCGATATAAGGATACAAAGAGAGACAGAGAACGAGATGTTTTGTTTAATGGTGCATTCAATTTCAACATATTTTAGTTATGGTTATATGGTTAAGGACCATTTTGATAGAAAAGAAACCTGCTGCTGCCACATGGGGTACTTCTGAAGCATAGCAAGGGATATTTTATATGCACTATCCTACATACACCTACTCTAAGTACAGAACTAAATGAATTATAGGCATGGCCAGTGAATTTTCAAATCTATTGACATTATGACAAGTTATATTTAAATCTTTGAATTTTTTCTGCAGCTCCAGAAGTTGTTTCCTAGTGAAGTAGATGTACACATGCGAGGTTGGAAAATTCCATATCTGCATGGTGAGTTACAGTGTTTACTTTAGATTTTGTCCATTTTAACGTTGCAGTGAATAATTTGTTAGGTTTCCCGTCACAGTTTGCTAGCCATTCTAGCTCATGAGTTAATAAATTTTGCACTGTTACTGTGAACCAAATACTCTAAATGTTTTTCTGTACAGATTATTCATGCTGATACTTTTTTATTTTTTTTATTATCTATTAAACTGGGTTTTATTTTTAAGACTATCTTTAGTAGTATTAATATGTTCTGTGTGCATCTAGAAAACTTTTTTTTTTTTAATTGAACATTATACTTTTTTCTCTTTTTTAATGTACACCTTTTGTGTTTTTCAATTTGCAACTAGATTAACCAGTTTGGTTTTGTAGACAAGAATTATTACTATTAACTGGAGATAATTAAGTTACTTCCTCCTCCCTCTTCTTCTGTTTCATTCATAATATATTTTATTATTTGACAGGCAATACATACTACACATGTCGAGATGAGCGAGAGAATCCGATGTTTACTTTACAACAGTATTTTTGGTAAGTATCTTACATAAATTAATACTTGAAAGAAGTTCAGGTTTCAAATGAATAAAAAATGCAGTCATTGGAATATGTTTAGAATAAATCCTTTAAAATAATTAATGCAATCTTTAGTGTTAAAGCAGTTGCCCTTGACATAGCGCTGGTTGTTTCAATTACAGCACTTATAATATTTTGATGAGAAAAAGTTATGATTTAATATAAAATAATATTGATTAACAATTCTTATAGCAAATTGCAAAAACGATACTGGACGAATTGGACCCTGTGTGACCCTATTTATATTGAAATATTCCTGTGTATTTAATACTGTAATAATTGTCATATCACTGGGGGATGTGATTATAACATTATTATTTGTTTTCTGCCAGTTACAGAGCGGGACATATCTTAAAGGTAGAGTGTTTACTCATGATGCGGTAGGTTGTTGGATCGATCCTACCTGGTGCTTCCTTTGGGCTATGTCTTGTTCCAGCCAGTGCTCCACGACTGTGTACCAAAAACGGGGTATGTGCTATCCTCTGTGGGATGCTGCATATAAAAGATTCCTTGCTGTTTATCGGAGGAAGTAGCCTATGTGGCGGCAGCTGGTTTCCATTTTGTGAATATGGTCCTTAACCATATAACCATAAATAAAATGTATTGAGTGTGTCATTAAATAAAATACTCCTTTCCTTTCTGCCAGTCACATCATTGAGCTACCTCAGCAAGTACTGGAGTCTGATCTTGTGACACAGTTCTTCAGGGCAGGCCACTCCGTGAAGGTTTCCAACCCTCGTCTCCAATCACCTCCAGGTAAGCTTTTCTATTTCATAGATGTTCATTATAGGCTCAGCTTCTAGAATATCATGAATTGGGCATTTCTTTTCATATGGGTTTGCAGGGTTCTCACTGGACTCATAACATTTTTCAATTGGCGGTTCATTTGAGCTTTTTTGTGAAATTTAGAGAGTACCATTATAGGATTTTAAGATAAAACAAAAAAGCGTCCTGTCCAAGTTTGCTGCTTCAAAAGACACTTTTCAGTGGTCAGTGAGATCATTGACTGTGTTATATCTGAATGATCAAAATAAATATCAGTACTATAGAGCACTTAACCTTCTGACTATCTTTTTGTAAAAAATGGCATTAGTAGGTACACAAATGCATCTTCGTTTATTTACTAAATTAAAAATTATCTTTAAAAAAATAAAATAATGTTTGTATGTGAATTGGTATGATTTATTTTCGACTTTTGTTATATTTCAGTTTATCTAAATCATGAAGCTCTTCCAAAAAGTGTTACCTAATACATTTTGAGACATATGGTATACAATAATTACAGACCTACGTAAAAATAATTCATTTAAAAAAAATTGTTTGAATTGTTGGTTGAGGTTCATTATCCATTGTTTTTGTTTGTTCAGGAGGTGGATATTTGAAAATAAGTTCGTATGTTTCAATTGTTAATCATATATTATTTTTAATCTAAAGTATTATGTTGTTATGACATTTTCAGAACCTGCAATTGGAACATATCCACTGAAGTCAATGATAGTTTCTAACTCTCAGTTCTCAGAAATACCACCAGGTAAAATATACTTTTGTTAATATATTTTTGAAATTTAGGGAGTTACATTATAGGATATTAAGAAAAAACTTTTAAAAATCAATAATACTGTCCAAATTCCATGCTTCAAAAGAAATTTTTCAAGGGTCATTGAGATCCCTGATTATTATTATTATTATTATTATTATCATCATCATCATCATATTATTATTATTATTATTGAAAGTATGACATTTAAGCTATGACATATAAAGATATTTACACTCTTAGCGACTGAAAACTTACCCAGTCTGTGCTTATGTATTTTTTTGTATAGATGGTTCTGGTGGTTCCGATCCCAAGTGTAGTAGCAACCAGCGTAGCTGTGTGTCCTCTTCCAAGGAATCAAACCACTGGGCCAGCAGGCAAGATCAAAACAGGTGTGTTGAGTTAAAACTTGAGTGTCTGGATTATGTTAATTATATAATATATGTTCAATAACAAACATAACTGTGCTTTAACTACGTTCAGATTTCCATCTATCGCCAGGTGATTATTATATAGTGTAAACCACCGTTATCTGATGAAGCAGATGTGATATGTTTATTGGGTGTCAATAGTAACACCAGCAATAATGTATCAAATATAGCTGGACTTATGGCATTTTTCTAAATATTACTTGAAATAATGTCAACAGATTAGAAAATTCAGTGGCCATGCATATAATTCTCTGTAATTGTTTACTGGCCCAAATCTTGGAGAAAAAAAAAAAACCACACTGGCCCTACTTAAAATGTACTGGGCCAAGTCTAAAACTCACTGGCCATAACCTATAAATCCCTTTATTTCTTTAGTTATTTGCTAGTCCAAGTAAAACAAAATCACTGTTCATGGACACTGGGCCACTGGATTCTAGAAGCCCTGAATATAGTGAGATATCACGTTTTTGTTGTTGGGAATCCCACGTTTGTGAAAAACCACTCAAAACAGAACTTGAAGAAAATCAGCGGCCTACAAATCACACACAGTGACACTGTTAAATCACATGATTTTAATTATAAATTATATATGTGTGATGTTAATAGGAGTCGTATAAACTGTATGCAGATTTTTTAAATCGTGATCTTAATTAGTGTACAATTGTGAGTCATACAAGTGAGTCATGAGTCGTCATGTGAATCATGAGTAATATAAATGAGTTGTATGAGTCATAGTTGTGAGTTTATGAGTCATATAGGTGAGTCATAGGCATACAAGTCATACAGGTGGTACTGGTGTTGCAGATGTGTATGTGTCGTACCTGTGATGTTTGTCTATGCAGGTGTATGAGTCGTACAGGTAATGTTTGTCTATACAGGCGTATAAGTCGTACAGGTAATGTTTGTGTTTCAGACGTGTATGTGTCTATACAGGTGTATGAGTCATACAGGTGTATGAGTTGTACAGGTGTTGTTTGTGTTTCAGACAGGTGTGTTCGACGCACGGCCTGACGGTGACACAGCAGCGCTCCCCCGCCTACTCCCCGCCCTCCTCGTCCACCGACTCCCCCTCCAGCAGTCGGCCGGGCTCCCCCGCGTCAAGCGTCGTGTCCGTCACTCAGCTGCTGGCGCTGCTCAACCTCGACAAGTACGCGGCCACGCTCAGCAAGTACACAGTGGAGCAGGTATACATGGGCTGTGTTTATGCTTAATTAGCACCTCAGTAGCTTAGTGTTAAGTGTGGTCAATCTGAGATCGATCCTGGTCGGTAGCCACTAAGAATTTTTTTTATTGACTTAGTGGTAAATGTGGTCAATCTGAGATTGATCCTTGTCGGTAGCCACTAAGGATTTTTAAAATTGACTTAGTGGTAAATGTGGTTAATCTGAGATCGATCCTTGTCGGTAGCCACTAAGGATTTTTAAAATTGATTTAGTGTTAAGTGTGGTCAATTTGAGATCGAGCCTAGTCGGTAGCCATTAAGGATTTGTAAAATTAAAAATGTGTTGAGTGCATTGTTAAATTTAAAAATATATATTATAGGTGATTATACTTACTAATCTGGTACTTCAGTGTAAAATATCCCTTGCTGCTTATTAAAAGGAGAGGCACATGTGAAAGTAATTGCTATCCTTTCTTTCAGTGGTTTGTAACTGTATGTCTGATGCTATAGAAAAATATATAAAATGTGTTGCATTGTTAATTGCGACCTCTGTCTCCCTCTCTCTCTCTCTCTCTCTCTCTCTCTCTCTCTCTCTCTCTCTCTCTCTCTCTCTCTCTCTCTCTCTCTC
>JAVCKW010153232.1:0-12614 GCA_034780715.1 Peltospira delicata | reverse complement strand
ACGAACACGGTGAAAGTATCAAGCGTGAAGAAGTGGAACAAACACTTCCGTTTTACTCCACTTCACAAGACACTGATGCTGAAAACAGTCAGCTCACCGTTCAGGTGTTAAAACAGGAGGCAGGAGCGGATGACGAGATCATCACCGTAGTTCTGATGGACCCAGCCACTGTAGCACAAGATGAACACCAGATGCTGGAGACTGAGGCGGCCAAGGTTCTGCACTCGTTGAACAATTGCAAAGCACAGGTTGTAGAGCTGGACGTGGCGACACCGCTTGGTGGGGAACAGCACAGTGAGGAAACTGAACAGCCACAGCCAAGTGCAGACAGTGAATCACTCTAAATACTCGACAAATATATTTCCAGTATAATTATGCTATTGGTAGGAGTAACACTCCACTGAAGTTCACTTTTACACGTGTTATTTGCTGTTATCTCGTTTTCCTTTCATGCACTTATTGTCAGTACTGTAATCCCATAAACCTTAAAGCCCAGTCTTTAATAACAGGAAAGGAAAAGGAGTATTTTATTTGACGATGCACTCAACTCATTTTATTTACAATTATATGGCATCAGACATGGTTAAGGACCATATTGATAGAACGGAATCCCACTGCCGCCACATCTTGTATATCTTTCTGATAAGCAGCAAGGGATGTTTTATATGCACCATCAGGATAGCACATACCATAGTCTTTGGTACACCAGTCATAGGGCACTGGGACGAGACTGAGCCCAAAGGGTCCACTAGGTAGGATCAATCTGATGACCCACCACACTAAATGAGTGAACACTACCTCAGCTATGTCCAGCTCCAGTCTTTAACGAATTTAGAATTTTAGTTATGGGAACACCATTATGTTAAAGTGTAGACATTAATATATTAAAGTATAGTTTTTAAAGCTGCATCACTTGAAATATTTTAAATATTTAATAATTCAATACATTTAATCCAGTCACCAGTTATGCCTGTGCTGCCCCCAGTGGTGCATTGCACTTACTACGCCGGTTGTTTCAATTACAACACTTCGGGGCTGAAAAGTGAATAACGGACCACTATGGAACTTGGCCTTGGCGAGTCCAGCAGGCAATCACATATGTGGTTGTTTTGATTTACTATTACTGGCAAAACCATGGACACCAAACAGGCATAGGCCATAGATAATGGCTGACTTTACACTGCATAGTAAGCATTTAACAATAGGCTGTAAATGCGACAATTAGTGAGTAAATTATAATTGCAGTTATGCTTATATTTGAACTTAAAATTAGATTTTGTAAGAAAAACATTTCCATTAATGTAGCTTTAAGTTTTATAAGCATAGATCCAGATGTCGTATTGAATGGTTTTCACATTTGACACACACCTACACATTCCCTTTGTTAAACAAATTGCTTCAGACTAATTAACCACTTTAAATTTAATAGAACAATGTTTATTCCAAAATGTCCATTGGTTTACAATTTAAAGCAAGAAAAATAATAAATAACTGTAAAGTATTTTGAAATATAAATTAATATCCATGTTATGTGTAGATAGAAGCAGAATGTGAATTAGCTGTAGAGAATTTGCTTGTGCTGCACTGGGTCATCAAATCAACCCACCTGGTGGATCCATTAAGCTATTTCTTATTCCAACTAGTAACCGATTTCTGCCATCTTGTCTGTGAGGTGGTGCACATAAAAATAGCCTATGTGGCAACAGAGGGTTTCCATCCTGTCAATATGGTCTGACGCCTAATAACCATAAATATAATGTGTTGAGTGCGTCGTTAAATAAAAATACTTCTTTCTTCCTTCTATGTCTGATGCCATACACACTATGGTGAATAAAGATTTTAATTCTCCCTCCCACTTGCCCTCCCCTCTGATGATCTCTCTTCCTGTGTGTGTGTGTGTGTGTGTGTGTGTCTCTTTCTCTGGTTAGATTCAGGCTACATTTGGTAAAAACGAGAATATAGTTACTAAACTGGTGATCGGTTTCAGCAAGAATGAAATAGTAACAAACTAAATACTGAAAACAGTAAAATTCACGATACTGGCTTTTTCTTAAATAATTTTGTATATCCATATACCCTGTAAATGATTTGTGCTGTCTTGTCTTTGAGGTGGTGCATATAAAAAAAAAAAAAACCTTGATGCTAATCTGAAACGATAGCCTTTCTTTATAATCATTGAAACGGCATGTAGCTGAGGGTTAGTGTTGTTTCAGCCAGTGCTCCACAACTGGTGTAACAAAGGCCATAATATGTCTGCTGTCCTATCTGTGGAATAGTCCTTATAAAATATTAGCCAAAAAGAAACGTCAGTGCCCAGGACTCATTCAGCTGCATCCATATTGTTGAAACTTTAAGAATGTTACGTACAATATTTTCATTTCTGACACCTGATTTATATACATTATATGCTGGGGTGTCGTTAAACATTCATTCATTCAGTCCATGCATCCAGTTGCCGTTTTCTTTGAATGTGCTCTTATTTGATGATGACATGTCCTCTGCTTCAACTCTCCATCATTTGCCTATGTTCTTTTTCTATTTTACTTGCATCATGCAATCTGCTTCTGGATTATGGTATACTGATTTGGATGGGTATGGTACTCTGTTATAACAGTTTTTATTACCCCAACAATCACTCATAACGGGGGACATATATCTCACTATTTTCTCGCTTGGAAATATCCTGTATTTAACATTTATTTTCATTGGGTAGTCAGTTGAGCTGGACCAATCAATGTAGTCATACTAAAACAATATGACGTAATTATGATTACGTTTACTGTCTGACGTCATAGTGTTGAAGAGAAGACTTTTAGCCATTTATATAAGTTGTAAACATTATCTGGAACATTTAATTTGCAGGACAGATTTGCAGTAATAATAGAATATTACATTTGTGTCCATGACAGACAATGTTTATGACACTCATGCCTAAACTATTGCACTTGTGTTGTAAATATCATCTGTCATGGACACTCGTATATCATCTAATTATCATTTGATGCTTTTCCTTGGTTAAATGGGTCACTGTACACAAGACTGGATTTACCAGAAGGGTCAGACCATCACCAAACTGTTGTTGGACTGGTCATGGTAGTCATAAACTGACCCCACTGTTGAGTAACTGGAGCTTGCCATTGCAATATTCAAATGCCAATGTATTCATTAATAACATTATATTAATGTGTTGTTCAATAAATTGCATACATTTTTGACACTGAATTTTCTTCGAGTTGTTTATTCTAACTTAGTGCAAATGTGATTCACCAAACATTTAAGCATAACACAAAATGTAAGAGTTATAAGATATTTATTGAAATACACATTGTACATTTAAAAATTATTATTAAAAATCGGATACTAAAAGTAATAATTCAATATGATCTCAAAGTTTTCTATTATTTTGTTCTAGTAATCCACTTCCCCCACCAACATATAATACACCATCCCTCCTCTTACATAGTTCTCTCACTCTCTCTCTCTTTCTGTGTATCTCTCGCTCTCTATGTCTCTCTGAAAAACACGCGCACACACAGTGTGAAGGCTAGCAGTACATTAAAACAACAATTTAAAGTTTATTTTAACAACAATTCTTGGTCAAAATAGTTATATGTTCATGATGTAAATTAACATTGCTGAGGGTGTACCACTTTGAATGTTTAAGTACATGAAGATAAAACATCAAACAAACAAAGTAAAAATACATAATAGAATAAGCTTCCATAAAACATGATTCATTCAATTCTTACTGTTATAGCCAATTGTTGCAAAAATTGTAATTCAAATGAACATAAAAACTGTTCTTTTTTATTATTTTACTTGCATCATGCACTCTGCTTCAGGATTACAATTTGTAATATTCTGATTTGACTGGGTTGGTACGTACTTACTCGATGCTTTTCCTTAATTAAACGGGTTACTGTACAGATGTCTGGATTTACCAGAAGGGTCAAACCATCAGAAGGTTCAGACCATCACCAGAATGTGTTGTTGGACTTGTCATGATAGTCACAAACTGATGCTGAGCGGGATGTAACTCAGAGCATTAGCTCATGGTGCATTGGGTCGTAGGATCAATCCTACCTGGTGGACCCTTTGGGCTATGACTTGTTCCAGCCAGTGCTTCATGACTGGTGTACCAAAAGTCATGGTATGTGCTATCCTGTTGAGGATGGTGCATATAAAAGTTCCCTTGCTGCTTATCAGAAGGATTAGCATTCTATCAATATGGTCCTTAACCATGTGTGACACCATATAAAATGTGTTGAGTGTGTCATTAAATGAAATACTTCTTCCTTCCTTCCTTCTCAAATTAACCCCATTATTGAGTAATTGGAGTTTGCCATTGCAATGTTCAAATGCTGATGTATTCGCTAATAAAATTATATTAATGTGTTGTTCAATAAATTGCCTACAATTTTGACACTAAATTTTCTTCTAGTTCTTTATTCTAACTTTGGTGCAAATATGACTGACCAAACATTTAAGCATAACACATAATGTAATAGTTATAAGATATTTATTGAAATACACATTGTACATTTAAAAATTATTATTAAAAATCGGATACTAAAAGTAATAATTCAATATGATCTGAAAGTGTCCACCTCCCCCACCAACATACAATACACCATCCCTTTTCTAAATTTTCTCTCTCTCTCTCTCTCTCTCTCTCTCTCTCTCTCTCTCTCTCTCTCTCTCTCACACACACACACACTGTCAAGACAAGTAGTACATTAAAACAACAATTTAAAGTTCATTTTAACAACAATTCTTAGTCAAAATGGTTATCATATGTTCATGATGAAAATTAACATTTGAGGGTGTACCACTTTGAATGTTTAAGTACATGAAGATAAAACAGCAAACACAGAAAGTAAAAATACATAATAGTATAATATAATCCAAAGGTTTTATTAAAAATGTTAAAAATATGTAAGATATCTATGAACTGCTGCCGTGACTCCAGCGTCAGGTGTGTATGTGTGGTGACTGTGTGTGCTGCTGTGCATGCTGGCGCACGTACTCCCAGACGAGCAGGGCGCCGCTGACATGCACGTTGAGAGAGCGCACGACGCCGTGCTGCGGGATCTGCACACACACGTCCAGCTGCTGTAGCACAGATGCTGGGATCCCCGCCCTCTCGTTCCTGAAACACACACGCACACGTGCATTAGCTATAATCACACATTAGTTACAATCACACACGTACATAAATTACGATAACATACATCAGTTACAATCACACGCACATGTATATTAGTTACAATCACACACTGTCAATGAACATTGCTCATTCACAGTCACACACACATCAGTTACACACACATACACACATACAATCACACACCGTCAGTGACCTGTCAACACACCATCAGTGACCTGTCAACACACCATCAGTGACCTGTCAACATAGATCCGTCACAATCACACACCTTCAGTGACCTGTCAACATACTTTTGGTGGGATCAGTCAACAGTGAGAGAGAGAGAGAAAGACAGAGAGAGAAATGCTACTACTACCAAAATGTGAGAGAGAGAGAAACATAAACAGAGAGAGAGAGAGAGAAAAAGATAGAGAGAAAGAAATCCTACTACTACCAAAATGTGAGAGAGAGAGGAGAGAGACAGAGAGGGTAAGAGAGAGTCAGATACAGACAGAGAGAGAGATAGAATGTGTGCACGAGACAGTGCCATATAAATGAGTGTGAGTGTGTTATCATTACTGAAATGGTCATCACTAATCTACAGCTGACGTACCCAAGGACGAGCACGGACTTGGTGTGGAAGCGGTACTGTGTGAGACACACGCTGTTGGCGGTCTGCTCGGCTCCCACCAGCGTGTAGCCGTCCCGCCGCTTGTCCTCCAGGAACTCCAGCAGCCGCTCGGGGGGAACCTGCCACAGCAAGCAGATCATCAGTAACAACAAACAGATCATCAGTAACAACCAACTTACACAACTGATTATACCATGATTTCAGCGTTTGACATTAAGGCACGTCCGAACAACATTTACTAGTGAAAAGTGAGTTCGGTCTAATCTGACTAGTCATGTTAACAACGCATAAATAGTAAATTCTAAGATATACTAGTCCAGTGGAGTAGTAATAAAAACAGTTAACGTTGAACCCTGTTTATAAATAGTAAATTCTAAGACATACTAGTCCAGTGGACTAGTAATAAAAACAGTTAATGTCGAACACTGGATTTATACTTAGCTCTATCCACATACTTCGTAAATGTGACTACTGAATGATACACTAGAACAATATGAGGAGGAGCCATGATCGGGATGGCTGAGCAAGGAACATATAACATGAAATATATGGTAAATATAATCAGACTGCTATAACACAATTTGTATTCCTTAATAATAGTATATCATTCTGCTGATATGGATAGAGTCTGGTAAAAATATTCAAAGAAGTATTAAAACAAAATATTGTGTCAATAATTAACATCCATTAATTTTACAAGAATTTTTCAAATAAAACAATTTAAAATAGATTAATAATAAAATAGAAAAAGAAAAAAAGACATCCAAATGGAACGGTAATGATAGTCAGTTATTTCTAAACCTATTTATTGTTAGCTCTCACTTGGAAACATCTCTAAGCTGGATTTAAATTACTTCTAACTTGAATGATTGAAGACCTGTATTTTCTAAATCCAGATTAAGGCTGGATGTTTGATCACCTCTGATATCAACAGCTAATTGTAAACTAGCTGCCTTGTTTTTAGAACCCTGTTCTAAATCTAATTCTAAACAGGCTGCCTTGTTTTTAGAACCCTGTTCTAAGTCTAATTCTAAACAGGCTGCCTTGTTTTTAGAACCCTGTTCTAAGTCTAATTCTAAACTGGTGCCTTGTTTTTAGAACCCTGTTCTAAGTCTAATTCTAAATAGGCTGCCTTGTTTTTAGAACCCTGTTCTAAGTCTAATTCTAAATAGGCTGCCTTGTTTTTAGAACCCTGTTCTAAGCATGGTCTTGGATTACCTTGTTTTTAGAACCCTGTTTTAAGTCTAATTCTAAATAGGCTGCCTTGTTTTTAGAACCCTGTTCTAAGCATGGTCTTGGATTACCTTGGTTTTAAAGCTCTGTTCTAAGCATGGTCTTGGATTACCTTGTTTTTAGAACCCTGTTTTAAGCATGGTCTTAGTTTACCTCTGTTATTGGGATCCAGTTCTGAGCAGTGACACTGAGCACTTGAAACATCTTGTCATCAGTGTATCGAATATTGCGTAGCACGAACTCAGAAACTCCAAAGATTTCACTTGTCCGACAGAGACCTGCACACAGAAACAGGAGTTAGCTGATGATCAATACAACTTCTGTTGTCTACATATCAACTGAAGTCATGAGTGCAAAAAGTACTTAGTCACATTTTCATTAAAGACGAGATGCCAGTGGAAATAATTAGTTATGCATAGCTATTTAGCTTAGAAACAAAAGTGACATTTCTCTACAGTCAGATTAAAGAGCACAAGTCTTCATGATCATTGTTTCCATTATAAAATGTGATTTCAAGCCTATTTAAAATTATACAATTTCAATGTCTCAGAAATTTTATATTATATGACTTGAGTACTTCTTGCATACAGGTCTTAAATTACAATGTTATGTCAAAAGTTTACATATGGTACATATATTTTTTTTGGGAGGGGGTCTTTTAGTTTGCTTTTGTTCTGTTATTATTGTTTTTTTATGTGTTTTTTAAAGTTTTATTATAATGCAATAAAAAGATAAAAAAAAGATGAAAAAAAGGACCAATTCTTTTGATTAAATTCAAAATTAATAATCATCTGATTAATTCTATTGTACTTTACATACGGTACATATAATATTTTTGGTCTTTTATTTAGTTTTTGTGTTGTTATTGTGTTTTTTTTTTAACAATGCAATAATGAAAAAATATGACAAAATTATAATTAAATTCAAAATTAACAATCATTTGATTATTTCTGTTGAACTTTATGTCCAATGAACTATATTAGCCCCCTGCCTCGGAAACAGACACACACACACATACACACACATGTATGCACCCACATACCCCCCCCCCACAAACACACACATCTACACAGACACATACCCACACACTCATACACACTCACACACCCCACACACACACACCCCACACACTCACACACACACTCACCCCCCTCACACCCCCACACTTCCATCCCCCACACTCACATACTCACACACTCACACCTCCACATGTTCACCCCCACACCCACAATACCCTCCTTCCCAACCCCATCCCCCACATGCAAGCCTCACCTCCAAGGTTTGGGATCTTGTCTATGAGTGATGTGACGAGGACGAGGTGGCCGGGTGGGTGTAGTGCTCGCCTCAGCTCGCCATCGACCGCGTCGGCGTCCGGTGTCATCACGCGCCACGGCATGATCTTCTTCTGAACGTCACCCTCCCCACTCTCCTCACAGTCATCCTCCTTCTCCGCTACAAACACAACACAAGACAACACAAGATGTTTATTATCGTACATTGCAGGAGTGGGACATAGCCCAGAGGGTCGTCAAATCAATCCTACCTGGTGAACCATTTCGGTTATGTC
Organism: Peltospira delicata; assembly: GCA_034780715.1. NCBI lineage: Eukaryota > Metazoa > Mollusca > Gastropoda > Neomphalida > Peltospiridae > Peltospira > Peltospira delicata. The sequence goes on along the minus strand of JAVCKW010153232.1, from coordinate 4,037 downwards.
TCTTTCAAGCCAGGAGCAGGACGTAGCTCAGAGGTAGAGCTCATGGTGCGGTGGGTATTCGGATCAATCCTGTCTATGGGATAGTACATATAAAAGATCCCTTGCTGCTTATCGGAAGAAGCAGCCTATGTAGTGTCAGCAGGTTTCTGTTCTGACTATCAATATGGTCCTTTACCACGTGTCTGATGCCATATAACCGTAAATAAAATGTGTTGAGTGTATCGTTAAATAAAATACTTCTATTCTATTCTGTAAACTCCAATGAGTGCAGTATGGAGAAAATATAAAGAAAATAAATTACAAAGTGTTTTCTGTAGTGGTAATGGACATAGCACGTAATTAATTTTAACCTGGAAGACTGACACTCTCAATAACAAAATGTAGACATTTACATAAATTACACAACAATGATTTTTTTTCCTGTAGAAAATAACTGGTAAAAAGTAACTGCACTTCCTCTTTTGGTATAATAAGTGGGTATAGACTTATTTCTTTCAGGAGATAATGATTTACAATTTACAATTCGTGACTGAAGACATCAAAAGAAGAAAACAGATTCAACTCAAATTCAACTAGAAATATCTTACATAAGCATTTTCAACTGACAGCTGTAAACCAAGTGTATGATGAAGGTCTATCTAATGTGTGGCTGGACTGGGATAAACACACAGAAATAGGCTACAGTTCTTTTCACTGTAATCAAACACTGACCATCAACATAACACATATCTGCATCAGAATTTATGGGCATGAAGTGCACTAAGTACAGAATGGCGAATTTAAAAGCATCTTGATTTCTAATAAAATATTATTAACAATAATAACCTTTTTTATGTCTAATTAGCCAGGACGTGATATTGTACATTTTGTTAATTAATTAAATAAACAATTATAATGTTACATAAGTCAAACTAGACTTTTCAGATATAGTATGTTATAGTATGTTATAGTTATGTTGTCCTCATTTTCTAATTTTGCAATACTGTAAGATATTAATGAAATAAACACAAAAAACAAATGTCACATCCCGGCTTACAAATTTACATTTTCTGACCAAAAATATTATTAAAATCTAAACATTTGATGTAAATAGTTATTAAAACACATTTCCATACATTTAAAGGTTTTAACTTTCATGTATAATATACATTTACGTGGCAAGTCATTAAAAAATGTTCACACCCATGGCACAAATACCATGGAATGGTCCATAAACAAAATCAGTTACAAACAAGTAGGGCTTACTACTTGCATTTTTTAAAACAACAATATTATAAAAGTATGTTTATACAGTTAAACCTCTCAAAATAGGACCCTCAATAAACCAGAATCCTCTCACAACCGGACATTTTACATCATCCCGTGATTTATTTTACCACTAAAATTAACCACTCTAAACCAGAAATCCCTCCAAACCGGATTTATTTGTTGGTCCCATGGACACCTGATTTTGAGGGGTTTCACTGTATATAGGTACAAATTTAAGCCTGTTTTAGTTACGGTGACCTAAATATAATTATGCTCATTTATGTCAATATTTTTACAAGGTTCCACCCCAATTGTGTTTAAATTTGTTTTTAGTGGTGTCGTGGTGTTGTCACTACCTACCTGGTGGTTTGATCCTCCACGGCCCGGCCTCACAGCGCTGCAGATGAGGGGTGGCGTTGTAGACCGGCACCAGTCTCTCACCCCCACTCCCACCCCCTCCCACGTCGTGTGACACAAACATGGCAGGGGGTATCCACTCCTCGTCAGCGAGCTCAGCCAGCATGGGAAGTGTGTAGAAGATCGTCTGTAAAAAACACAAACATGTACTGGTGTTATACCGGAAAGGCAGGAGAAGTATTTTATTAAATGGCTAGAATCAATTAAGAATCAATTAAGGACTAATGCTATAAATAAATGCAATGGTAGATTTTATGTGTAACTTCTGAAATTGTGTTATGTTCCTTTTTTTTTCCACTCAGCAACTTTGTGTATGTATGTATGTGTGTATATATATGTGTGTGTGTGTTAATGTGTGTGTGTGTATATGTGTGTGTGTATATGTGTGTGTGTATATATGTGTTTGTATGTGTGTGTGTTTGTGTGTGTATATGTGTGTGTGTGTATGAGAGTGTGTATGAGTGTATGTCTGTACGAGTGTATATATATGTGTGTGTGTATGTGTGTATTACAGCATATGTCTAAATGGCATGATTTTTAACTTCACACACACAGTACAGTAATTCTTAAAAGATTATCTGATAAATACTAAAACAGTAGTTTACTGTTTAGAACAATTAGACTCTGGGGCCTTATTAAACAAAAGGTCATAGATTTACATCTAGAATGTAATTTTAAATGTACATCAAACCATTAGTCCATGACATCAGAGACGATATTTTCAGCCACTGATCAGATGAAAATTGATGTTACGTCTGAAGTGTAACTTTATGCTGTGTTGTGAATAAGGCCCCTGGTCTGTACAGGCAGAGAGAACAAAACCAAATGAACAGCTCACCTCCAGACTGTAGTCTCGGACAAAATCAAAAGTTTTCAGAAAGTAGTTTTCAAATAACTTTTTCACATTTTTCATCGTGTTGCTGAAAAGAAACAAAACTAAATACTGTTAACATGATTTCTTTTGATAATATCAGTTTTAAACAACACATTTGTTGTTTTCTTTTCATAAAAACAACATCAAAAATAGTTTTATAATTTCGATACTAACCAAGCTTTAATGTCATTTAATGAAAAGTATGAAAGAAGAAAACATTTTATTTTATAATTTTATACACATCAATTATTATTATAATTTACTTTTTTTTAATGTCAAAATTTCAGTACTACTATTACATTAAGAAATGATAAATAAATAGAAGGACATTTTCTTAACAATAACACTAGATACATTTTATATGCTATTATAATCTTCTACAAATTGTGTCAATATTTATTCTCACTATGGAGGTGCAAATCTACTATTGCATAACCCATTTTTCACTTTCTAGAAGAATAAAACAGGATAATAAAAATATGTCACTAGTTACCTGATGTCAGTGTGACACTAGTTACCTGTTGTCAGTGACACTAGATACCTGTTGTCAGTGTGACACTAATTGCCTGTTGTCAATGTGACACTAGTTGTCTGTTGTCAGTGTGACACTAGTTACCTGTTGTCAGGGTGACAATAGTTACCTGTTGTCAGGGTGACAATAGTTACCTGTTGTCAGTGTGACACTAGTTACCTGTTGTCAGTGACACTAGTTACCTGTTGTCAGTGACACTAGTTACCTGTTGTCAGTGTGGCACTAGTTACCTGTTGTCAATGTGACACTAGTTACCTGTTGTCAATGTGACATTAATTACCTGTTGTCACTGTGACACTAGTTGTCTGTTGTCAGTGTGACACTAGTTACCTGTTGTCAGTGTGACACTAGTTACCTGTTGTCAGTGTGGCACTAGTTACCTGTTGTCAATGTGACACTAGTTACCTGATGTCAGTGTGACACTAGTTACCCGTTGTCAGTGACACTAGTTACCTGTTGTCAGTATGACACTAGTTGTCTGTTGTCAATGTGACACTAGTTGTCTGTTGTCAGTCAATGTGACACTAGTTACCTGTTGTCTGTCAGTGTGACACTAGTTACCTGTTGTCAATGTGACACTAGTTACTTGTTGTCAATGTGACACTAGTTACCTGTTGTCAGTGTGACACTAGTTACCTGTTGTCACTAGTTACCTGTTGTCGGTGACACTAGTTACCTGTTGTCAGTGTGACACTAGTTACCTGTTGTCAGTGTGATACTAGTTAGCTGTTGTCAGTGTGACACTAGTTACCTGTTGTCAGTGTGACACTAGTTACCTGTTGTCAGTGTGACACTAGTTACCTGTCGTCAGTGTGACACTAGTTACCTGTTGTCAGTGAGACACTAGTTACCTGTTGTCAGTCAGTGTAACACTAGTTACCTGTTGTCAATGTGACACTAGTTACCTGTTGTCAGTGTGACACTAGTTACCTGTTGTCAGTGTGACACTAGTTACCTGTTGTCAGT
>JAVCKW010152122.1:0-10832 GCA_034780715.1 Peltospira delicata | reverse complement strand
TAAACAACTTCGATCTTTTGTCGGCCATTTCACAGTTTTCAAAGTGCATAAAACGATCGAATTTACTATCAAATTAGCTGTTAAATAAGCTATCAATTCCTCAAAGAGATCATGACGTTCCGCCACTACTGTCAAACATTGGCAAATATGCATGACTTTGGGCGAGATATCTCGCCTGCAGTAGTCAGAAGGTTAAGGTTGATACTTAAAAATAACTTCTATATAGATAATTACTATGGTAATGATGATTTCAGTATCATTTAGACATTAGATATGTCAACCAACATGTTGCTGCAAAATGAATAGAACTAAAATGGTTTATTCATGGTGTCGGACGTACCTTTTTCAGGTACGTTCGACACCACAGTTAACAAGAAATCATGATGAATTCAGTAATAGTTTTTTTTAATTAAAATTAACATTGAATCTCAATCAGTAACATTTTGCATCCACCCACTCAGAGATGAGATTAAAAAGTTGCATACCTATTAAAATCTGTGTTTTCAAATGATTATTTACTAAGGTACACAATTGAATATTATGTTATTGAAACAATGGGTCTAGAAATGTGAACCATAAAAATTAAATTCTACAACTTGCACATTTCTTGTAAAAATAGTGTTGAATAGTTGAGGAAAATTATTGTAATTAAAAAAAAATTCAGTTGTTGTCTTTGTTGCCTTATAAAAGACCATATAATATTTATTGATAATAGTTTTATGCAATATTTGACACTACATATAATGACATTTTAAATTGTTTCATTTGGACACATTTCTAAAAATGACATTTTGGTTTGTTTAGAAATTGCTTTAAATGTCTTATGTTTGTATTGCATCTGAGACATTCAACAGCTTACGTGTGAATTATACAGGTTTATCCATCCACTTTCGGTGTGACAGCTCTGTTCCTTCCCTAGGGAAGAGGACAGTTGCGCGCAGATGACATCATTTAATGATGTCATCAAGTTACACCACAACAACTTGTTGAAACTCCTGTTATATCTGTCACTGCCATCATTGTAGTAGACGCTCAAAACCTTTTGTCTGAAACTCCACTTCAGGCTCATTCAGAGTTGTATCTCGTGGGTCTTCAACAGCCACTCACGTTAAATTCTTTTAGGAAAATGTGCACTGCAAATTGTTAGCTATTATGAAGTGTTAAATGGCATTGGGGAAAATAATTTGTACAGTAAGAAATCATTAGCAGTTGCAAAAACGTTTAGATTATTTGATTAGCAGTAAGAGCAATTCAGTGCAAAATTGATTGGCACATTAGCTAGAATGTCTTGCAAACTGCGACGTGAACCATAACCAATTATTCACGTTTTTTCTTACTTCAGCACTTCAGTTTGTTTTATGATTTTAGATAGTAATTTGACTACCATAGATGTACACTTACTTCATAGTAATGTTTGACCTACATGTATTTCAGCTGTGTGTTCAACTGTTCCCAGAGTGCCGACATCGATATCTCGCCAGACAGTACCACCTTCAAAACTCTGCTCAAGAAAGATCTCGTCATGAATGTGTACCAAGATGGATCATGGGGATCATATCGACATATCCCACTGCCAACCCGTGAGTTGAAATAAAGACATACTAAATGAGTCCAGTATTTAGTGACTGCATAAATATTAAATTCTTACTGGTATAATTAAGGCTGTGGTGTGTGGTATAATGAAAAAATAAATAAAAATCCCTTGTAATTAATTGAAAAAAGTACCCATTTGGTACTCACTATCTCAATGTTATAATGTTTCTTGACAATATTAATGATACCGTATAACCATAGATAAAATGTGTTAAATGTAATATTTGATAGGATTTTACACATTTCACAAGTCAGTAAGCAGAATTTCTTTTTCTTTTATCGTTATCCCTGTCAGGTAGCTGTGAGGGTGTTTCTAATTAAAATGTTTTGCACCAATATAACCATATAGAACGTTGTTGTGTGCATTGTTAAATTTAAGATTTGTAATGCATTTTTAGGACATAAGGGTGTTTTGAAGTGTCAACAAATCTAGTCAGTGTTTACCTTTCCCCACTTTGTATTGTTTCTGTAGAAGTGGAAGTGAAGGAGTGTGAACATGCGTTTGTGAACGTGCTGACACGCGGCGACCTGTCTAGTCTGAAGTGGATTGAGTCGCCGCTGAAATACTTTGATGCGGCCGCCCACATGGAGAAGGAGCTGTGCAGCGTCTACTACACGTCACTCAATTTCCGCGACATCATGCTCGCCACTGGCAAATTGCCCCCAGACGCCATCCCCGGGGACATGGCGTTGCAGGAGTGCATTCTGGGAATGGAGTTCTCGGGCCGGGACAAGGCAGGCAATAGAATTATGGGAATTCTTCCAGCTAAGGTATGTTTTAATTGCTTTGATAAATATGTTCTTAGTTACATGTTACGTAGCCTACTGTTTAATGTCAATATAGCCAATAATAGCATGCCAACAAACAATTTATTAAAATTAACATTTTGACTACCATGAAATAAAAGGGCAGATTATCACCATTGCCACCCTTTATATGTATTTTTGGACCTCAGATGAGAAAAAAAAAAAACATTTTTTACATTGATGATGTTCTTGTTTGCTCCAAGAGGTGTACTAAATGTGTTATCTCCTTGCTAGCAGCTTTAAAGTGACATCATTATTGTATTGACTTTTACTTTGAGATATCTCATACTGACAAATTCTGGTGCACTCTGTATGAGAATACTCATTGCTGCCAAACAGTGTTAAAATGTTTTCTTAAGTAATATTTTCACTGATCGCAGGGTCTGGCCACCACCGTGGATGTGCACCGCCCCTACCTGTGGCAGATCCCTGAGTCGTGGTCCATGCAGGAAGCCGCTACCGTTCCCATGGTGTACTCGACAGTTTACTATGCACTGGTTGTCCGTGGCAACCTCAGGAAGGGAGACAAGGTACTCATCCACTCTGGCAGTGGAGGGGTGGGGCAGGCGGCCATCTCAGTGGCGCTGCACCACGGCTGCGAGGTGTTCACGACTGTGGGCTCAGCCGAGAAGAAAGCCTACCTCAAGAAGCTGTTCCCTCAGCTGCACGACCACAATTTCAGCAACTCCCGCGACCTGTCCTTCGAGTTTGACTTCCTTAGAGCCACAAAGGGCAGAGGTATGACAGTACTTCACCTTAAAATTTCTGTGTCCTTAAATCCAACTGTAGTTTAAAGTGAAATATTATTGAAATTCTAATATATGTTCAACTAATCGTAAGTAATACCACTTTCACTAAATAACCCATGTGCTAGCATGTGGAAAGTTTATTTGTGCCTACAAACATGTATCAATTGTATCAAGTTACATGCACTCACATGCACACAGTCTAAACAAATTTGTACAAGATAATTCAGTTTCCTATTTTGCCATAATACTAAATGTCTGGCTGAGCAGACTGAAAAAGGTAAACTGGTTCAACTTAACATTCTGGTTATTTTACAATACCAAACTTGACATAATGATACAAGCTAGTCTTTAGACTCGCTGGATGTGATGTGACTTTATTTGTTCCAGGGATGGATGTGGTTCTCAACTCCCTGGCCGAGGAAAAGCTGCAGGCCAGTCTGCGTCTACTGGCTCCTCATGGCCGCTTCCTCGAGATTGGCAAATTCGACCTGTCGAAAAACACACCTCTGGGTAAACACTTATGTCTTCACTCTTACTGGTAGACCTGTACAGGCCTGCACAAATCCATGCTTCTCGATAAAGGTGCCATATAGATGAAATTGGTATTTATAATTTCCATTACTATACTTGCAGTAGTATGATTGAAATATCAAATTTTACACAGCAAATCGGTTGTTCTAAATGAATTTGTATAACTGATGCACAAATAAAACTTCTGTTCTTGTAGTATGTACAGGTCTGCTATGAAAAACAAATCGAGCCAATTTTTAATTAAAAAATTTTGTTAGTAAATTTGTATACATATGTGACTTGATTTCAGATTTATGTAACCTCAAATAATGACCAATTAGAACAGTGACTTTTGCTAATCTGAATAATCAGTGTAGGATTTATCCTTGTCATTGAGCTACCCTGTACACTAAAATAATAAATGAAAATATGGTAGTCATGAAGGCTTACTATCAATCACATTCTGTGTCAACAATGAACTTCTCTAATTCCTGATCAAGAGAACTAGCGATAGCTTTAGGAACTATTTAAAAACAAATCATTTGACAGTTGAGAGGTAGTTACCCTTATGTCTTAATTATTAAAACCTGGTACCTCCATAGCTACTGGTTAAAGCGCCCACCTAACAGTCGGATCATCCCAGTCACTGAGCCACTTGGGAATGTTTGACATAAATCATTAACAAAAATGTTTATATATATATATTTATTATATTAAATGTAGTTATGTCTGTTTAGTTCCCAAGTCTAATGACCAGTTACCGTTTTTTTTTTCTTCAGGAATGTCAGTATTTCTGAAGAACATCAGCTTCCATGGCATTCTGCTGGACTCGCTGTTTGACAAGCTGAAGACGTGGGAGACGGTGGCCAGGCTAGTGCAAGAGGGGATCAAGTCTGGGGCCGTGCGGCCACTGCGCTCCACCGTCTTCGACCGCACCGAGACTGAGGCCGCCTTCCGTTTCATGGCGCAGGGCAAGCACATCGGCAAGGTGCTCATCAAGGTAGGTGTCATTCGACTTTATACATCGGTGAGGTGCTCAGATAAGGGGTGCCATTACATCCTTGTGCCCACCTTCCGCATGGTCAATCTGAGATTGATTCCTGTCAGTGAGCTACTAAGCATTTTTATAAAAATATTTAAAACCATGTTACATTTATTATTAGAGGTAGTGTCTGCTCATGGTGCAGTGGGTCATCGGATTGATCCTAATTGGTGGACCCTTTGGGCTATGTCTTGTTCCAGCCAGTACTGCACTACTGGTCTATCAAAGGACGTGGTATGTGCTATCCTGTCTATGGGATGGTGCATGTAAAATATCCATTGCTGCTTATTGGATGGAGAAGCCTATATGGTGGCAGCAGATTTCCATCCTGACCATCAATATGGTGCTTAACCATATGTCTTGAGCCATATAACCGTAAATAAAATGTGTTTAGTTCATCATTAAATAAAATATTTCTTCCTTCTAAACAAGTTCTGTGTTGTGTATCTGAAGGTTAAAGAGGAAGAGCCAACAAAGAAAACACTGTCTGCTCCAGTGAAAGTGCCAGCGATAGCGCGCTCGTACTGCCACCCTGACAAGACGTACGTCATCGCAGGCGGTCTTGGGGGCCTTGGGCTCGAGCTGGCCCAGTGGCTGACAGACCGTGGAGCCAGGCGCCTTGTGCTCACCTCCAGGTCAGGGGTTCGAACTGGCTACCAGGCCAGAAAACTGCGTCTGTTGCAGGAAGCAGGCGTAAAGGTGGAAGTGTCCAACAGAGATATAAGAAAAGAAAGTGAAGCCTGTCTGTTGATTGAAGAAAGTATGAAGCTGGGACCTGTGGGAGGACTGTTCAATTTGGCCATGGTGAGTTCAACTAACTACTAGCATTACTGGGTTCTGTCAAATATTTGATTGCAATGAGTTTAGCATTTCATCAGAATAATTAGCACTATGAAAATGTACTACTGATTAAGTAACAATGTATCTTTTTAATTAGCACCAGAATTGAGATTGTTGCCTAAATATTTTGCTATCATTACCTCAGAACTTGGTCATTAAGTATTATAAATTATACAATCCTACAGACATCTGAAATTACCTATCAGTATGTGATTGTGATTTTGTAACAGGTGCTAAAGGATGCGTTTATGGAGAACCAGACTGTCGAATCGTTCCGTGCCGTTTGTGAGCCCAAGGTGAAGGGCACAGAGAACCTGGATCGAGTGACCCGTGACCTGTGTCGCGATTCACTTGACTGGTTTGTGGTGTTCTCATCAGTGAGCTGCGGCCGTGGAAATGCAAGTCAGACTAACTACGGCTTCGCTAACTCTGTCATGGAGCGCATCTGTGAGGAGAGACATCGCGACGGCCTGCCAGGTAACTAGCATTAACATCTGTCAGGTAGCTAGCACTAGCGCCTGTCAGGTAACTAGCACTAGCGCCTGTTGGGTAACTAGCACTAGTGCCTGATGGGTAACTAGCACTAGCGCCTGATGGGTAACTAGCACTAGCGCCTGTCGGGTAACTAGCACTAGTGAGATTTTAAGGAAGATATATTTAACAGGTATCAAGTTTGTTACTCAACAAAAATCAAAATGGCTGTTATTGTATTCTGATTTATGGACAGTAACCATAATTGAGTTGTTTAAAATAGTATTGAAATATGGCGTTTATGTATATGGTTGTTTGGTGACAATCAACTAATACATTATTTGCCGATTAATTTTTTACAATTGGTCCCTATTCTGCTATAAAAGTTAATAAAATAAGGGTTCAAATCATTGTTAAATTAAAAAGTAATCACTGTCTATATATCTTCAATGTCATCCAGGCATTTGTCTTTCGCAAAACTATGTTTAGGGGCCTTCGATACAATTGTTTCCAGTATCCTTTCAGTACTTGTTGGTAAAGAGAATCCAAAATGTTCACCATGGCCCCGTGTATTACTGGATTGGTTACAAGTGTTTGTTTGTTTTTTTACAGGTCTGGCAATACAGTGGGGAGCTATTGGCGATGTGGGAGTAATTTTGGAAATGAATGGTGGGAACGACACGGTGATTAAAGGGACGATACCTCAGAGGATCATGTCATGTCTGGCTACACTGGACCGCTTCCTGAACCAGTCCCATCCTGTTGTGTCGAGCTTTGTGATGGCAGAAAAGAGCAGTGGACCCAAGGGACAGAACGAAGTGGGCCCAGATCTCGTGGAAGCAGTGGCCAGAATCTTGGGTATGTCACATCTACACCTGGTTCTGAAATCTGTTAACAAGATGTAGTATGACCACAATAAAAAATATTGATTTCAAGCTAGAAGGTACCAGTAGTTGGTGTGATGGATTGATAGTTGTCCAGGTTTGTATGCAATAGTATTTTTTAATGAAAGACTAGCTTTTAAAAGATAGTTTGTGAAATGTTATTGTAGTCTCAGCAATGTAATTTGACATATTTCATTAACTTGCTACTGTTCTAAAATACAAATAATTGCTTCTTTTTTTTTCACTTGTAAAGGTTTGTGTTAAGTACTGTTAGTAAGAATGCGTTGAGTACTGTTAGAAACAAATTGTCCATCACCATTCTTACTATCTAAATGTCGTCAGTATCTGATAACTGTTCTGTGCCTGGCTGTTTTCAGGCGTGAAGGACATCGCGTCGATCAACCCAGAGTCAAGCCTGGCTGACCTGGGCATCGACTCTCTGATGGGGGTGGAGGTGAAGCAGACCCTGGAGCGCTACTTCGACGTGTCACTGTCAATGCGCGAGATCCGCCAGCTCAGCGTGTCAAAGCTGCGGGCCATCGCCGGCACTGGGGGGGATGACACCCCCACCATACACAACAATGACAGCGCCAACGGTCTCCCCTCTCACCTCGAGGACAGCGGGGTGTCCGTGCACTATGACCTCACCCAGATCCTCCCTGTCAAGACCATAGTGCCTTTGAACTCCGTGGATAACATGCAGACACCTCTGTTCATTGTGCACCCCATTGAAGGTGGGTTCTCAACAATTACTTCTGGACATTCAAATCCTTAATCTCAAAGAACTGGTATTCATAATTTTAATATATTTAATAATAATTATACATTTTCATGAAATGGTAATTGTTTAAAATAAAAATGCATATTGAAAATAAGATGTATTTAGTCTGTAAATGATGAATAGTACCATTACTGTATGTATCTATTTCAGGAATAACATTTTCTCTGGAAACCCTCGGCAGTCTGTTGCCGTGTCCAGTGTATGGAATCCAGTGTACAACCGAGGCTCCCTTAACATCACTGGAAGCTCTGGCTGGATTTTACCTGCAGGTGAGTTGTTTACAGGTAGTCAGACATCTTGTTTAAAATGTTTGGTAAAGTATGATAGCAAGAACAGCTGAGTATTGTTCAATTACCCAAATTGAAAAACGTTTTTAATTTAATATAAAAAAAATCTTTTTTTCTTCTGTATTTATAAAATAAATGCTAAAACTATTTTGTAAATCTCATGTTCAGAGATTTGTCACTACCCACACACCTAATCTTTGTTGTACAAGTTAAAACTGTTCATTGTTTAATACCTCTGTGTATGTCAGCCTATTAATGGGCCTATTAGGGTATTTTGAATGTTGATGCTAAAAGCATGTATTTTACTGTGGCAGGCTATCAATGACGTGCAGGAGAGCGGCCCATACCGTATAGCAGGTTATTCGTACGGGGCGTGTGTAGCCATTGAGATGGCTCTGCAGCTACAGCGCTACTACGTGGACGACTCTAAGATCGTCGAGTCGCTGATACTGCTGGATGGCTCGCACCAGTACGTGGTTGCGCACACCAACACACACAAGACCAAGCTGACCAGTCGCAGTGAAGAGGAGGCAGAAGCCATGTGTGCGTTCCTGCAGTTGTTCATGGCCATTGATTACAATCAGGTGCGATTTTCTTAACTGCTGTAGATTAGATATTGGTCACAAACCCTATATATATTTATATATATATAGATGCAGTTGTTCATTGCAATAGATCACAATAAGGTGCAATTTACTTAATTGTTGTAGATTGTATCTCGGGTCAAAAACCATGTACACATTGATGAAGTTCGTAATCATAGATCAGGTAGGTGTTTCTGTCAAAAGCTATATGTACATTGATGCAGTTGTTTTGGGCCACTGACTACATTTCAGTGCCATTTTTTAACTGTTGTACATGGTATCTGTACATAGTATTGTCTACAGATCACTTGCATCTGTGAAGAATATTAAAGGTCACTACACGATGCAAAACATTGTATTTAAGCATATTTTACTTACTGAAATGAAGATCTGTGATTGAGAGGGTATGTGGATCATCATTCAACTTACATGTCTTTTCCAGGTGTTTTCTGAGATGGTCTCGCAGCCGAGCCTGGAATCTCGGATTGGCCTGGCGGTTGACAAGCTGATGGCCATGAGGCTGGTGCCACACCGCCATGAGATGGAGTTCGCCGCCCGGTCTTTCTTTGACAAGCTGCTCACTGCCATGGAGTACCAGCCCCAGGGCCAGTTCAAGGGAAACATCGTCCTCATCAGGGCTGCCCTTGGCAGCATTGAGGCCACCAACCTGGGCAACGACTATGGACTTAAAGATGTGAGCTCACAGCATGATCTGATTGTCCAATTCTGTTCTCTATCTAAATTCCCAGTTTCATACCAGGCTATTAGTCTCGGCTAAAAAAACTTTTCTTTCACTTAGTTTCTTTAAAATTGGAAATTGCACTACTTTAATGAATATTTCAATTTAAAAGTAACAGGATGTAGCTCAGAGGTACTGGATATTCATTAATGTTGTGGAAGGTTGTCAGTTTCATCTCATTCCAACCAATGGTACACAGGTGATATTATATCCTATTCTGTCTCAGAAATGGTGCTTATACAAGATCCTTGCTCCTAATCACAAACGATAGCCTACATAGTGAAAAACAAATGTTGCCACTATCATAATGGTCCTTTACAATTTATATGACGCTATATAACTGTAAATATGTTGAGTGTGTATCGAGAAAACATTTCTCTTGGTCATATCTGAATTCAGAAACATTTTAGTTGTGTTACAGCTAAAAATCTCTAGTTTGGTTGACTACATATCAATCATTATATAATACTTGGAGTTATATGTATTTAATGTGGCTCAGTACTCTTAAATAAGAAATATGTGTAGTCATGATTATTATCATGTATTTTGTTTTCATTCACAGATCTGTTCTGGAAAGGTGGATGTCCATGTTGTGAAGGGTGACCATGAAAGCTTCATCCTTGGTAAAGGAGCGCAGCGGATTGCAGAGATTCTGTCCCCAGTGCTGTCGGCATAATTTACATGTGACTCATGATTAATCAGATGTACTTTAGTTTGAGAAACATGACATGCATCAGAACTGACTGCCCCAGTTTCTTAGTTGAATCACTGAACTGATAGTTTGAAATCATGACATTCCTATTGAGTTTTTTTTTCTTGTGACTGGTTTAAATCTGATTTCAGACTGTGAAATCAAACCTGATGAAAAAGTTAAAAATGTAGAAAATAGAATGAAGTAATTACCAGTATAATCATGTCCATAAATACAATTGCAGAGGGCATTGGGGAAAAGGGTTTGGAGACGAGGGAATATTCGGGGGAAATCTGTTAATCCAGTATCAGTACAAGCTCACCAAAGAATGAGACGTTTGATGATTTGTTCATTATAGTTGATAGCACAGTGTTATATTAACAGAACTGCTGAGATCACAACGATTCTACTTGGATGATCATTAGATCTACAGTTAAAAAAAATTGACAGAATTGCTACCCTTAGACTGACCCACTTAAAAAGCTAATATTTTTATGATACGTTTGTTCGGTAATGTGCATTGAAACTGTGATAGATTTAGTTACATAATTACATTCCACTGGACAGATTCTGGATTTTTTTACTTTTAAAATGAATTACCCGTGTATAGATTCAGTGATTTAACCTGGACAAATCAAATGTGCTTTATTCAGATGCATTTTTAGATGTTTGATGTTTGCTTGTTGAGTTTTGGTTTTTTGATTTAAATGATGCAGAAGTTATGTATTGTTATGGCTAAGCTGACTACATCAGTGTTGGAGAAAATTCAAGCAGCATGTACCTGGCAATTGTTTTTACAACATATTTGAACACCCAATCATTACCAGTTGCAAGACGACAAGTTATCATTTACC
>JAVCKW010151011.1:0-12706 GCA_034780715.1 Peltospira delicata | reverse complement strand
TATGCTGTGTTAGTCCTGTGAAGAAATTGGTTTTAACTTAGTGTTACTCATATAGTAAGAATTAATTTTGTTTGTTTCTTTATATTTGTTAATTTCTTATTTATTTTTATGTATTATTTGTTAAATTAATTAATTAAAAAAAAAAACAAAAAAAAAACGACAACAACATTTGTTTTTAATTCAATATAGTAATTGGAGTTGAACTCTATGGGTGCCTTGATAACCTAGTGGTTATATAAAAATTCCTAGTGACTACCTAACAGGGATCAATTTCAGATTGACAATTGAACGATACTTTTTCTGGTCTTAAATTTTTGTGATTTGAGGACTGAAAACATTTCAAGGTTTAATACATTTTAAATGATGATTTATCGTGGTTTACAATTAAAAAATGAATTGCGAGAAACATGTTGTTTTTTGTTAGAAGATTAACAATGGCTGCCAGTTAAACATGAGTCGCCGAAGCTTAAGTTAAACAGTGGCTCAATTGTTTAATTATCTGCCACTTTATACTATGAGTGTGACACCTGATTACACCCTTTTGGTTTTATATAAAGGCAGTTAATAGCCAGTATTCCGGTTTCCACGAAATATTGGTTCTTTTATTTTTAACGATGTCTTTATTTATGAGCTTTTTATCATTTGTTTGTTTATTTACGTATTCATTGTTATTTAAAAATAATATTTATATTATTTCTTTTCATAAGCTCTTTCATCAACAATAGGAACCTTGAATGCTGTTAACGTTAATGACCTCGTATATGCCTTGGAAAATGCTGAATGATCACGGAATAAAACAAAATCTTTAAAAAAAATTGTGGATGACAACTTACCCTCGAAAACCACAAAAAATAAAACCCCACAAATATTTCTGTTTATACAGTATATATTTAAAAAAACCTGTACTAAAATATTTTGAAAGGCCTAACTCAGTTTCAGTTTTATACCATTGTTTAGCATATCCAAGTCAGTGTTGTTGTGGCTGTTTTTCAGACAAGGACCCTGGCTCCCTCAACACCCCTCACTGGACGGCGCTACCTCAAGGAGAAAGACCCCAGTATTACCCCTGTATCCACGGCAACCCAGAGTGTCAGTCGACTGCAGGCATTACTGTCGGGAAGAAAAACAGCACCTAGTGACACACTTCTTGAAATATTTAAGTATGTGGAAATATGTATATAATTAATCATTTGTTTGTTTATTTAAATATTTACCTATTAAAAATTTGTGCTTGTAATTAATTATTTATTATTAATTTAATACTAATCTTTTAAACATTTTATTAATATATATATTTTTTTTTTTTAAATATATTATTAATGTATTATAAATTAATTTAAAAAATTAAAATCTTTTTTCAGTTTTGATTGGTTATGTTTTTGCAAACCACTTAATTGATGTCGTAAAATTAAGAAATATTTTATATTACTCTCTTTAGACTAGGAAATATAAAACTTGCATAAATCCTAACATGAATTGTATTCCTATTTTAAAAATTATTATTACTTTTTGTTATTTACCTAATAAGCATACCAAGGGTAATACATTTATGTAATTCTTTACTTGGAAAAGTATATAAAATAGGCTCTATGTAATATGTTTTTTTTTTTTTTTTTTTAGTTTCAGACAGACCCGGACGAATGCCGGGTGCCCCATTTATTTACAGTTGGTTTACGTTATTTACAATTGGCTGACTGGGAGTACTATATTTAAAACATGATGATATATGAATGAATATGAATGATAAGCACATTTTAATATGTATAATTTGTTTGATTTATTTCAGAGAATGCAATCCCAATCCAAATGATGATATTGTTAATCGTATTAAAGACATGGGCAATACATTTTGTGACCACTACATTCAGGTAATTAATCACTGGTATTCTTTCCATTTCACAAAAAACTCCATTAAACATTGCTTGTGTTGTTGCATTAGTGATTATCCACCATAGAAAATAGGTATTGAAATTTCTGTGGTTTCAGAACTAATATACCATTATAAATTAATTTTTATAACAGTTGTGCAGTGATAATATTAATGTTCATACCAGAATAAGTAAAATTAGAATTCTAAAAGATATTTATAATACTCAATGGATGTTATCATATTCATTAAAATTTGTTGTCGCCCACTGGTTAGTGTGTAAATATTTAATTTAAAAAAAATTAATGTTGGGACACCATTTGTTTACTGTTTAGGTGAATTTGTTTGATGAATAGGGATTTATGACTAAATTTAGAAAAAGAAAAAGAAGATTAGGAAGAATGATGATGCACCTTCTATATATAAAAAAAGCAGCACAAAATATTTCTTATTTCTTAAAGACATGAAAAATCTCTACTAATCAAATTAATAACATGATAACATAAATTGATTTTATTATTATTATTATTATTATTAGTAGTAGTAGTAGTAATATTAGTATTTGTATTATTATTAGTAGTATGAGTATTAGTAGTATATTTATGTATTTCATTCATTTATTTCTGTTGCACAAATCTGTCTTTCTGTGTATCATTTCTTTGTCTGTCTGTCTATCTATCTATCTGTCATCTATCTATCTTTCTATTTCTTATCTATCTATCTATCTATCTATCTATCTATCTATCTATCTATCTATCTATCTATCTATCTATCTATCTATCACTTAGTTGACTATGTGTTTTAACTATACTTGTATATTATGTGTTTTTCATTAATATTCATATGATTGTAAGACAATGATCCAAGGGCTCCTCAATTCTGGCATTGCTAAAAGCTTCTAAGGACAATAAAATGCATTAAATTTTTTTAAATTAAAACTGATAACATGCCAACAGAGTGGATTTGACATAATTGTTACAATATCGCAGTTCCCATGTACGTTTGAACTTTGTTCAGTCACAGTGTTTGCCCAATGATTTTCACATGACTAAAGTGATCAATAACACAGGGAATTCAATAGTTGTCACCTGAGACGAGAAACCTAATTGCCTGTTTTCTAAATTGCCATTGTTAATGGTCTGTGACACCCCATTACACAGGTTAAATTTGAGGAGCTGTTACATCTGTAACTGTGTGATACAGTTCATGTTTGGTGAACTAAGCAGTTTTATGGCTAGATCGCCAATATTGTCCATATTTAATAATAATTTTGTTTGTGTCAGTAAAACATATGTGCACAATTTATTAGTTGTAGAAAATAACCAAATATTTATACATTTATGTTTTGTTATATTTCGTGAATGTTCACGGTTTTATAATTGAATGTCCAATTTTGTCCTTATAGAATAACAATTTAGGATGTGTCAATACAATATTAATTTTTAAAATCACGATATATTTATAACATTTGATTTTGTTATATTTCGTGAATGTCAGCAGTTATATAACAGCGTTCAACATTAAGGCATCTCCAAACAACATTTCCTAGTAAAAAGTGGGTTCAGTCTAGTCCGACTGGTCCTGTTAACAGTGTAAAAATAGTAAATTCTAAGACATATTAGTCCAGGGGTGTAGTAATAAAAACAATTAATGTTGAACCCTGTATAATTAAATGTTCTGTATTTATTTACAATTTAATGGTCAGCAAGATAGGTACAAAAAGTATAAGTTGTAGAAAAACAAATATTTGTAATGTTTCAATTTTGTTATATTTTGGTGAAAATCAGCAGTTTAATGGTTAAATATTCAGTATTATATGTATTGAATAACAGTAGTTGTGGAAAATCACCATACATTTATAAAAAATCTATTTTGTTATTTTATTTTATTTTAGTATTATCATTGAAAATATTTTCAACTTAACGTTTTGTCTGTATTGAATAACAGTAGTTGTGGCAAATCACCATACATTTATAAAAATCGATTTTGTTATTTTTTAAATTTTAGTATTATCATTGAAAATATTTTCAACTTAACGTCTCTTTACCCAGTCTTTTGTCTAATCTTTCTTTCCTTTTTCTACATTTAATTAATTACACATCAAATTTATAAATCAGTAATTTTATCTGTACCTTCTTCACTACTTAACCAAAAAAAAAGAGAAAAAAAAGAAAGAAAGAAAAGCACACCCCAAGAACGGACAGTGAAAACAAAATAAAAACAAAAAGCTACAACAACAAACCTACCAGTACCTAATGAGAATCGATCTCATGCTGACCGAGCATCAGTTATGCACTTTGCACCATTGGACCATGCCATACAATTTAAGGGAATTCGTACTGTGAGATCTTCTGAGTTTCTATAAACTGATTTTTCTGACTGACTGGTCTTTCACAAACCTTTACTTCATCGTTAAAGTGATCATTCCACTCGAATAGCATCTGTGTGAATGCATCCACGGGAGTCTGCCCTTGATGAGCTTTTACCACAGGTGTGCTTTTTGTGTGTGTTCCCCATAGTTAAGTCTACAAAAATATCCTCTTAAACGCTCAATATACAGTCGTAAAAATGTGTGTTGTGTATATGAATTTTGATAGTTGATTAAACTTCCAATGTTACGGTTTGGCAATTAGTATGTGTGTTGTTTAATGCAGTTACTATGAATTTTGATTGCTATAAGTTTTGTTGTTAAAGTTAGCGGCTATGGAATCTTCACAGTAAATATTTACTAGTTAAATTTTCAGAGTTGTTTAATGCATATGTAAACCTTCAATCATTCTTTATTTGTTTTCTCTTTCTTTATTTTTTTAATTTTTAAAAAAATTTATTAATTTTTATTTTTATTTTTATTTTTTTAAATATCTGCTTTAATACTTTTGATTTTCTATACATCTAGGGTATGGCTGTTAATGATTACGATATATTAATTTTGATGCTGATAAGTTAATGCATAGTTAAATAACCGTGGATTCTACATTTATAATTGTTCAGAAGTTTGAGATTATATACAATGTGTGTTATTGTGGTTTGTATGAGTTTTTAAATTATATTTTGTTTTATTATTATTATTGTTTATATTTTTTTAATTGTAAAAGTTATTGGTATTTTAATTTTATTTTTTACATGCTTGTATGTGATGTAGTTTTTGCTAATTTTTTTTTTTTTTTTGTCATTCTTTTTATATACATCATCTTATAATTCTCATCTGTGACTGTGGTGTGTGTTGTTATTATGAGAAGTTTTGTGTTTGCCTGTTTGATTAAGCTGCTGACCGTTTGTTTCAGCCGTCGGACGGGCACCCCGGGGCTCACATCGACTTTGCAAAGCGGCGACTACAGCTGGGGGAGAGTCTCTACTACAAGCTGCTGGAGAGCATCGTCGTGGACGAGAGTCGACGCACCGCGAAGGATCAGAAAGTCAACCTCTCTGTAAGTTCAGGGCTTCTAGTTTACACATGTCCATGGCCAGTGAAATTTAGACTCGGGATAGTAAATAATATTAAAATTACACTGAATTTTCAGTTTGGCAGTGAATTTTTCAATGTTGAAATGGCCAGTGAAATTTACACTTGGGCCAGTAAATAATATTAAAATTACACTGAATTTTCAGTTTGGCTAGTGGATTTTTCAATGTTGAAATGGCCAGTAAAATGTAGACTCGGGTCAGTAAATGATATTAAAATTACACAGTTTGGTCAGTGAATTTTTCAAACCTAATGTTTGTTTATTCATAAGCATTTAGTGACTAATAATCCATGTTTACTAAAATGCACTGGCCCCATGTCCATGGCCAGTGAAATTTAGACTCGGGTCAGTAAATAATATTAAAATTAAACTGAATTTTCACTTTGGCCAGTGAATTTTCAAACCTATTGTCCATATGCAAGTATAATTTTGAAAAATTCTTTAAGCTCTGGTAAGCTAGAATTTTTGTGTGTTTTTGTTTGATTATTCATAAACATTTAGTGACTCATAATCCAGGACGTCTACTAGTTATAAGATTTTTTGAAATATTACTTGCAATAAAATCAATAGATGTGGAAATTATTGGCCATTCCTACAATTCACTATAATTCTGTAATTATTTATTGGCCATTGAGCCAGTGGATGCTTGAAGCTCTGCAAATTTGCATAATCAGCATTTTCTGCTCATCTCCATTCCCAGGCAACAGTTTCTTCAGTGTTTTTTTGGTTTCGATTTTAAATATAATAAAGCTTTGGAACATTAATACATTTTTACAGATTTCAGTTTGGAATTACACCTTATGTTTGTTGCATATGTTTCAGTTTGCTAATACATTTTTCATTTTGTTTGTTTCAATAATCTTGCAGTTTAGATTAAATTGTGTATTCACCATGAGGTTGTTCACTTTACATATATCTAAAATTCTAATGTACGATATATCAAACATTGTCATGTAGACCCATGGTGAAACACAAATTTCTTTCAAACGGTCATGAAATTTGCCTTAAAAAAGCGGTGGAAAGTCATGGATTTTTATTGGTGAGGAACCCTGATAGAACAAAGAAGCTTAGTGTTGCTGACCAGTTAATTTTGTTGTCTTTATGGCAAGTAATCTTTGCAGAAATTACTGAATTGCTGGCTATGTCTTGCTGCCCTGTCTGTACATAAATCCATGGTCAAACTTGTATTTATTACTTGATTTTATTTACAGGCTCTTCTGGGTCGGGACGTATTCCACCGATCTCTGTTTGCTTGCTGTCTGGAAATTGTCATCTTCTCGTACAATTCTCAGAGGTAACACTTAAGAATTGAACGTGAATATTTTTTAAATTTCATGCAAGTATGAAACGCTCAACCGCTTTACACACTATATGAATGGCGTAGCGTGAAGCCATTCATACTAAGTGTGTAAAGCGGTGTCTCGTTAAATTCTTTGATATTGTATTGAATTATTTGAAATAAAAGCCAAACTCTATTTTCCTGCTATTTACAATTTTATTAACAGGAAATTCATACTCATTAGGGGAATCCCCTACTTTTGTTCAGTGATTTTCGTCAGTAGCCACAGTAGTTTATGTTTAAAAAAAAATATTTTATATTAAATTGCACATTTTTGTATTAAATACGAACAATTAACATTTGAAATTTAATAATTGAATCTTACTGGGATTGCTTTGTTGACAAGTCATATAGTAGGAACAAATAGTGCAAAAATGACATTCATGCAGTTATGAATATCGGTTTTTGTAATCACGTGATGTGAATTAGACCAATCCAAATGTTTATAAACAAATAATTTTTAGAAGTTGGAATTATTGATAAATATAACTGAAATAACATGCTAAAATAATACACTAACGATTGATACATTTACCTCATAGTGGTTTTGTTTTTTGTTTGATGCCATCACATAGAATAGTACGTACCATGATGTTTGTATTACCAGTTGTGTAACACTAGTTAAAGCAATAAATCACTATTGTCTACGACATTGCTATATTACATAACCATCTCTAAAAAAATTATTTCCCACAAATACAGTTTTTATATTTGTTTTAATATAAAAAAAATATTGAATTAATTTTGTTTTAATCTCATATAATATAATCACAGACAGGTGTTGAATTTGTTTATATAAATTTTCTTGAGTTTAAAATTTTGAATCTGATAAAATATACCCACAGACATTTGTTTCCTTTTTTTTTCTCAATATTATAATCTTTCAGTTTTGCCAATTTCTACTTTATTCATGCTGGGGTGTTGTTTAACATTAATTAATTCAATTTTCCCAGGACGTTTCCTTGGATCCTGGAGGTGTTTGAGCTGAGTGCGTACCACCTGTACAAGGTGTTTGAGATCGTCATCCGCGCCGAGGAGAGTCTGTCTCGCGACGTCGTCAAGCACCTCAACCACGTAAGATGTGCTTTTACAACTAATATAAACTTCTTTTTTGTCTCTTTTTTGGTTACACGTAAGCTGTGCTTTTACAAATAATATATCACATTGTTTTGTTTGCGTAAGCTGTGCTTTTACAACTAATATAAACTTCTGTTTTTTGTCTCTTTTTTTGGTTATGCGTAAGCTGTGCTTTTACAACTAGTAACTCGCATTTGGTATTTGTAACATGATACAGACAGTGGTTAGTCTCAGAACAGTCACATTTCAGACTAATGCTTTCCCCTCTAGGCTATCATGGCATGCACATACAAATAAATAATTGTCAGTAAGCCACATATAGAAAATTATTGTTTGTAAAAAGTTGAAAATATTTGTTAGTACGATGTAGGGAATAGCTGTACAGTTTGTAGAGATTATCACATGACAAAAATATACCAAATATTAATCATACGGATGAAAAAAATAAAGTAATGCAATATTTTCATTACATAGAGTTGATAAAATGAGGGGAGCAGGACATAGCTCAGAGGTAGAGTGTTCACTCATGGTGTGGTTGGTCGTTGGATAAATTCTACCTTGTGGACCCAATGGGCTATGTCTCGTTCCAGCAAGTACTCCATGACTGGTGTACCAAAGGCGGTGGTATGTGCTATCCTGTCTGGGATGGTGTATATAAAAGATCCCTTGCTGCTTATTGGAAGGAATAGCCTATGTGGCTGCAGCAGGTTTCCATTCTGACTATGGTCCTTAACCATATGTTTGATGCCATATAACCGTAAATAAAATATGTTAAATGTGTCGTTAAATCAAATACTAGTTATTTTTCTTCATAAAATGAGAGTTTGATTAAATGTTATTAAATAAAAAGTTTTTTTTATAATTTTTAGATTGAGGAATCGATTCTTGAAAGCCTGGCTTGGAAAAGTGATTCAGCTTTATGGGATGCGATTCGCGATGAGAATGGGAGCATTCCGTCCTGCGAAGATGTAATCAATTCTTTTGTACATTTCACACCGAAAATGTATTAGGACAGGGTTCGACATTAAGGCACTTCTGAACGACATTTCCTACTAAAAAGCGGGTTCGGTCTAGCCCAACTGATTGTATTAACAATTTATCAATTAAATTCTAAAAGAAAAAAATCCAGTAGTCTAGTAATAAAAACTTTGAACCCTGTAGGCTAGTTTAATGATTTAGTACATTTCTTTACAAATCTATGAGTATGCATTAAACTGTACGTTATATAACTAAATAAAATAATGTGGAGTTCATTAGTAAAAATAATATTCCCTTTTTTCCCGTTAACAAACGTGTCCATATTTTTTTTTTTTACTATTCCTCTCAGTAGA
The DNA here is from genome assembly GCA_034780715.1 of Peltospira delicata. NCBI lineage: Eukaryota > Metazoa > Mollusca > Gastropoda > Neomphalida > Peltospiridae > Peltospira > Peltospira delicata. The sequence continues at coordinate 3,628 of JAVCKW010151011.1, read as the reverse complement.
CTGTCTCCTTCCAACGAGTCCTTCATGGTATATGCTGTACTGTCTGATGCATATAAAAGATCCCTTGCTGTTTACATACAACTTTAGATGAAATGTGTTGTTAAATAACCCCCCTCTCACCCTTTTATCTCTATCTGTCTCCCTCAATCTCCCTCTCTCCCGTTCTCTATATCTCTCTCCCCAGCTCTCTCTCTCTCTCTCTCTCTCTCTCCCCTCTGTCTCTCCATCTTTCTCCCCCTCTCTTTCCCTCCTCTCTCTCCCCTCTCTTTCCCTCTCTCTCCCCTCCTCCCCCCTCTCTCTCATTCTGTGTTTCCCTCTCCCACACTCCTCCTCCCTCTCCTACTGATGTATTTTCGTGTTAACTGCAGGTGACGCCTCCGCGGCAGGTTGACAACGTGACGACGTCGCCGATGATCCACCCCCGCGTCCGCAGTCTGGCAGGAGAAGACAAACCAGCCGTGCAGAAAAACACAAAACGTAAGTAACACCAGCTGTAGAGGTGGTAGAAACATTCTAACATTTCATTCAGGGTTCAGTGTTAACTGGACTATAATTATAAATTGTCAGCAGTAGAAGACAAACCGGCCGTGCAGAAAAACACAAAACGTAAGTAACACCAGCTGTAGTGCTCAGGGTTCAGTATGTCTTAGAATTTACTATTTATAAATTGTTAGCATGACCAATCAGCAGGAGAAGACAAACCGGCCGTGCAGAAAAACGCAGAAAAACACAAAACGTAAGTGACACCAGCTGTAGTGCTCAGGGTTCAGTATGTCTTAGAATTTACTATTTATAAATTGTTAGCATGACCAATCGGCAGGAGAAGACAAACCGGCCGTGCAGAAAAACACAAAACGTAAGTAACACCAGCTGTAATGCTCAGGGTTCAGTGTTAACTGTTTTTATTGATAGACCACTGGACTTGTATGTCTTAGAATGCCTTGAGAATTCCATCTTTATTACATTGCACAGGACAACTAAAAATAGCAGCATGTCTGGAAACACCCTTTTAGTCTGATGATCTGTGTTAATTATGATACATTTAATGTTTGCGGTCATATTTGGAGGAATGTAATTGAGTTTCGTTTTTCATAATTTTTACGTTCAGTGAACGCTTATTGGAGCAGGATACATCGAATATAATAAAATAATTAAATTATCTTCATTCCAGCTGTCGATCCCCTCCACTCTCCCACCGCCCCTTCTGCGTCTGAGAGATTCAGCTCCCCTCAGCCGGGCACAGTCAAACGGCAGCTGTTTGGTCCCAAGAGCTCCCCCACCCCTCCCCCCGGGGCCAAAACAGCGCTGGAGAAACAGCTGAGTTCCAACACGACGGACAGCGCCACGGTTACGACCCCCACCATCACCACGGGTCAGACCATCATAGCCGTGACCAGCGACGGGAGGCAGGTCAGTGGCAGTTAGTGAATTAATGCATGAATGAAAGAAAGAATGAATAAAGGGAAGAAAGAATGAATGAAAGAAGGAAGGAAAGAATGAATGGAAGAAAGAATGAAGGAAAGAAAGAACGGAAAAAGAATGAAAGAAAGAATGAAGAAAGAAAGAATGAAGGAAAATCAAGAATGTATGAACGGAAGAAAGAATGAATGAATGAAGGAAAGAAAGAATGTATGAACGGAAGAAAGAAAGAATGATGAAGGGAAGAAAGAATGAATGAAGGAAAGAAAGAATGTATGAACGGAAGAATGAAGGAAAGAAAGAATGTATGAACAGAAGAAAGAATGAAGGAAAGAAAGAATGTATGAACGGAAGGAAAGAATGAATGAATGAAGGAAAGAATGTATGAATGGAAGAAAGAATGAAGGAAATAATGAATGAAGGAAAGAAAGAATGCATGAACGGAAGAAAGAATGACTGAAGGAAAGAAAGCATGCATGAACGGTTTTAAAGAAGAATAAAAGAATTAATGATTAACAATTTCCCAGTACAAAATGAAAAGATTGGCTATTAAGGGTCAGACAAAGGTGTAAACAATTTAAAAAGTTATAAAAACATGGACAGTTATTTCAGGCATGAAGGGTTTTTGGTGGTAGTAACATTCTTCCCTGAACTGAGAAGTTTTGGATAAAGTTATGTATGTAATGAATGTATGTATCCATTTTTTAATAGGGTTTTTTTGTGATTTAAAACACCATATATAATGACTCACTGACAAAAAAAGAAGAAAAAACAAAAACCATAAAAAAAAAAGATAAAAAAAAGATACTACCCCTCTTTCCCTTCTTCCGTCCCCCACAACAACAAACAACCAGGGAACGAGGAAAACAAAATACTAAAATAGACCATGCTGATAAAGTGGTTACTGACAGGGATTAAACTCTGATTAGCCGGGGGTCACCTCAGTAGTCAGTGGTGAAAGCGCCCACCTGACAAAAAGTCAATTTGAGATTGATACATGTCCTTCAGTCACTGGGGATTTTGTTCTAATTAACGTGATACCAGCATTCAAATAATCATTAATTAAACAGGTGTTTAAAATTTTGAATCTGATAAAATATACCCACTGACATTTGGTTATGTTTTTTTTAATATTATAATCTTTCAATTTTGCCAATTTCTACCTTATTATGATACCCAATAGCTGATACATTTTTCATGCTGGGGTGTCGTTAAACATACATCATATGAGATGCCTTAATTTTTTAATATTATAATCTTTCAATTTTGCCAATTTCTACCTTATTATGATACCCAATAGTTGATACGTTTTTCATGCTGGGGTGTCGTTAAACATTAACCATGTATCATATGAGATGCCTTAATTTCCTGGAAAGTATATTCCATAATATGTTTTCATAATTCTTATCGTTGTTGTTATTTCTTATGCTGCAGGTGTTGATTCCAGTTCAGACGCTGCTGACGTCTCCCAGCAAGTCTGAAGACAGGTCTACTGTCACCACGTCACCCAAAAACAACAAGCCCAAGAAGACTGGGTCTTTGTCCTTGTTCTTCAGAAAGGTACGTTCAGGTGTAGATTTTGGTTTCTTTAAAATTAGAGTAAATCTATTTTACAGATTGCTCAGATGACGTCAGGAGAAATCAGTGTAAATATATAAAAACATTTGAAGATATGTCACAACAGGTTTTAGTTATCAGTTGGGGAAATATATAATGTTTATTCACAAATGATATTTTCTTCATAATGTTGTCAACAAAATGTTTTTAAAATTTGTTTTAAAAACATACTGAACATAATAAAAAAAAAATCAGTTATATGGTATTGGAAGCATTTTAATTAGAAAATCCCAATGGCTAACTGAGCGGGATTGCTCTGAGATTGACGGTATGTCAGGCATACACAATCACCACAGGCATCGAGGCGTCCACACTAAGGATTTTTTCTAATCATTATTTTTCCCAATATGACCATTAATAAAAATTTATTAAGTGCTTCTTCCAAAAGTGATTTGTGTTCAGACAGGGCTTCTAGAATATACATGTACATGGCCAGTAAATATTCATCTTGGGCCAGTAAAAAATTCCAGAATTACAGTAAATTGTAGGCATGGCCAGTGAATTTTCATAACTACTGACTTTATGACAAGTAATATTTAGAAATATTCCAGATGCCCTGCTTCAGGTGTACCAGCTGGTGAATGTTTGGTGT
>JAVCKW010148790.1:0-12730 GCA_034780715.1 Peltospira delicata | reverse complement strand
AAAAACTCAACAACTGAATGATGAACATGTGCAATTTTTTACTTACCAAATACTCAGAGGACTAAAGGTAACATATAGATATGTTTGAAGATTCTATTGTAATTTAGCACCTTTTACAATATATATGAGTCAAAACTGCAGATAGATAAATTGTTAGCTGATATGGAACATATAAAAAAAAATCATTATACAGTTTTTAATAATTAAACTGATTCCTGAAAAAATTATGTTAGCGGGTACCTGTGATATTGACTGATTTGTTTCTCAACTATGTTGATTGAAATCTTTTCTTTTTATTTATTTGGTCACAAGTTCACCAAATTAAATTTCCAAACTCTTTAGTTAACTGTTTTATACAAATTCTAAATAATGTCTGAATTTTGTTATCTTTTTAACAAAACATTTAACACATTATATAAATGATTGCATTACCATTAGAAATAATATTACTCATTGTATGAATAAAACCCTGTGACCACTGGGCTGTTAAGGAACTACTGAATACTCAATTAGTGGATGGCTTCAACATCTACCTTTACTGCTTTTGCACAAGTGCAATAAGTGACCATGTGAGATCTCACTATTTTGATATACTGTTACTGGCATTACCACTGACACCTACTGAACACAGGGTTTCTGCTTTCATAAGATAATGGTGTATCTCATTCATACTAAGCAGTAATTATTTGACGATAGATGTTAAATACAGTGGTTTGAGAGTAAAATCAAAGCATAATTATGTATTTGAACTTAAAATTAGATTTCCTAATAATTGATATGATATTAGTGGTTGTGTGTGTCTCTGTCATTCTGTCATCTCTGTCTCTCTCTCTCTCTCCCTCCCTATCTCTCTCTCTCTCTCTCTCTCTCTCTCTCTCTCTCTCTGTGTGTGTATGGGTGGGTATTTATTAAAGGTATATTTTGTCATTTGCTTTTCTTTTTCAGTATATACATTCTGCTGGCATCATACACAGAGTGAGTATGTTGTTTCTTGAAAGTTTATATCATTGCTCAATTTGTGATATTAGTTTTATTATTGACACAAATTGTATTTATATTTGAATTTGTTTTAATTGTATTTATATATTTTTTGTACAAAGTGTATTTTAAAACATCTGGAAAATTTAATGCTCTAAGTGACTTTAAGTTTGTTTTATGAATATACTCAATTCGTAAACATCTGTTTGTCTAAAATGTATTATTATTTGCTTTCAGGACTTGAAACCAAGTAACATTGCAGTCAATGCAGATTGTGAGCTAAAGGTATTTAAATGCCATACTAGTATATCAGACATCCATGGATGATAGAGAAAAGTCAAATGTATGTGCTGTTCTGGTTATGAAAGACTCCATATAAAAGATACACCTCAGATACAGACAGACAGACAGACAGATAGATAGATAGACAGATGAATAGATGGCTAGATAGAAAGATTGATAGATAAATAGACAGACAGACACACAGATAGATAGACAGACAGACAGACAGAAATAATATTTAGATGTATTGATATCTAAGGAGAATGTTGTTTACAAGTATGAAGGAAATGGAAGAACTTAGTTTTTTAATTTAAATTAAAGAAACTGAATACTCGGTATATTAAAATCTAATTTCATAATGTGGAACAACTGTTTCAAGTAAATGTAAATGTAGAAGCTTTATAATTATATGATAATGCAGGTTTAACCATTGATTTGTGTAGATTCTGGACTTTGGCCTGGCTCGTCAGGCTGATGATGATGAAATGACATGGTATGTGGCGACTCGCTGGTACCGGGCTCCAGAAATCCTGCTGGGCTGCTCAAGATATAACTACAGTGGTAAGTAACTGGATTTGTGTTACCAGTAATCAGATGTCACTTCAGTGACACTTAAATAACAGGGCTATTTTTGCTCCCCATGATGAAGATAATTCTGAAGATCATTGAATGTATGAAGTAGCTATTATATACTACAAAACCATTTCATCTGAGCAGGGTTCAACGTTAACTGTTTTTATAACTAGACCACTGAACTAGTATGTCCTAGAATTTTCTATTTTTAAATTGATAACATGTCCAGTCAGGATAGTTAAAAACTGTTATAACTAGACCGAACTAGCTTTTTACTAGGAAATGCCATTCAGATGTGCCTTAATGTCGAACCCTTCCAAGATACACTGTATTATACTATACAACATTTGCCTATTTTTTCTGTTTACATGCCAGGCACTCCAACACATTCATAATGGATATGAATATTGATTAACAGTTAGCATTTAAAATTGTGTATCTTTGAATGTTATCTATTAAAGTTGTTTTCTTCACAGAGGGAAAGAAATTAGTAGATTATTTATTTAATTTAAATGCATGTTGTTGTGTTTTTCACCTTTTTTTTTTTGGGGGGGGGAGTTGTGCATGAGTGTGTGTGTGTGTGTGTTTAAATGCATTTCTGTATAATACAATGATGTGAACCAAACATTTATGATTGGCAACTAAACACCAATATGAGGTTGCTTATGAAAAGCCTGTATTTTTGTATGCCCTAGCAGTTAAAAAACAATCATATAGAAGCCTATGTTACCCACAAAATAACTAGTACACATATGTTAAAGTCTTATTAAACATGTTTATTATTTTTGTTGTTTCAGTTGATATTTGGTCGGTGGGATGTATAATGGGGGAGATGCTCACAGGACGACCACTCTTCCCTGGAACAGATCGTATCCTTGCAATTGTGTTAAATACCCTAGGACCATACTATAATACTGCATATGTTCATTCCCCATCTGAATCAGTGACAGACACTAAATATAGAGCTCACTGTAACGTTATTCGACCATGTATAAATATGCAATGTATTTCAATTATTTAATTTTAGTGTCTGTATAAATATTTTATTAACCAGAAACTTTTCTCACTTCGTATAACAAATTTGCTGATGGAGTATTGGCTGTGGGAAAGGCAAGTCCTGGATTAATTTTATGTCTAAATGTTATAAACATTGCTTTACATTTTGTCCTTTTGTGTCACCTTAATCAAGCATAGCAGAATATTCATTAGCATTGCCCCCAAAAATCTAAGCAAATAAAGAGTGACTGTGAATCTGAGCTTGTTGATAAATCCATACATCTGATGCCAGTATAATTACTAAAAAAATGAGAATAAAAAAAATAAAAAAAACATATATGCATTTGAAATCTTGACACTTACCAGAAGTTGATCAGCTGACGAGAATTTGGTGCTTGGTTGGTAAACCAGGAGATGACATACTTCAGAAGGTGGCCAGTAATGATGTGAGTGTCTGACTACGATCTTAGCATGTTCTTCAGATTAGTCAGTTTTATCACTGTGATATTTCATATATAATATATCATGATTTAAACACATTATTTCAGAGCAATCACATCAAAGAAACTTCTGAATACCTTGATTTTATAATATTTCCTATGAATCAGGTATGCTAATAAATAACTTCAAGATTAAATAACAAAATAATTACACAATTCAATAAACAAATATTTGTTTTTAAATGTATCCATCTGATCATATTATATATTTGTCATATAAATGTACATTTTAATTTTGTTTGGCTATATGTACTGAAAATAATCAAGAACCCAGTACTTGATATAAATTGTGATGCAGTTGTAACTAAAATTATGCATCATATAGCTGAAATACCTATGTAGATATATTGACTGTTGTAAACTTAAAGTTTTTTTTAACTAATTATATTTGTTAACTTATATAATTTCTTCTTTTTTTAAATATTTTTTTTTTAATCAATGAAATAAATTAAAGTTTCTCATATTTCATATGGAAGATAACCAAATTATTGTTTATTGTTCTGGAATATATGTATCTTTTCATTCATAAGCTTGGTACACATCAGTTGAGACATTTAAATGAGCAGTGTTCTTGTTGTAGGCAAAGAAATATGTTGACTCATTGCCAAACTGGGGCAAGAGGAACTTTTCAGAAGTGTTTCCCCGAGCCTGTTCATCAGGTGAGTTATTGTGTGTGTTTGTGTGTGTGTGAGAGAGTGAGAGAGAGAGAGAGAGAGAGAGAGAGAGAGAGAGAGAGAGAGAGAAAGAGAGAGAGAGAGAGAGATAGGGTGTGTGTGTGTGTGCCTAATAACCAAGTAGTGTAAAAGCCAATCTGCAGTCAGTTTCTTTTGATATTTGATACTGGGATACAGCCCAACAAATAATGGAATGGTTAAGTATTTTTTACAAATTAGTACCAGTAATCTCCGTAAACAACATCTCAGTTGTGGATTGAAATACCTTTGTACATGATGTTATGAGTCATAACATGCTACTGTGCTAGTATACATTTGACTTTGCTTTAATCAGTTACCATAACAGACCAATAGTAAAAGTTGCTTCAAGATAAAACATTAAATATTATATATCCATCAACTGATCCATCCATCCATCGATTGATCCATGCATCCATATATCTATCCATTGATCTATCTTTCCATTGATCTATCCACTGATTCATCCATTCATTGATGTATCCATCAATACATCCCCTGATCCATTCATCAATCCATTGATGTTAATTCATCTATCCATTAATCCATGCATCAATCCACTGATCCATCACTCTTTCTGTCCACTCATCCATCCATCCATTTATCCATTCACTGATTCATCCATCAATACATCCATCCATTGATGCATGCATACACTGAATCATCATCTATCCATCCATTCACTGATCCATACATCTTTTGATCCATCTGCTGGTTCATTCATCTATCCATCCATATATCTATCCATTGATGAATCCACCCACTGATCTATAGTGTGTGTGTGTGTGTGTGTCAGCTATCGACCTGCTGGAGAAGATGCTAGATCTGGATGCGGACAAGCGAATCAACGCGACAGCCGCGCTCGCCCACCCGTACCTGAAGCAGTACGCAGACACGTCGGACGAGCCCACCGCCGAGCTCTTTGACCAGACCTTCGAAGACCAGAACCTGTCCATCCCAGAGTGGAAACGTGAGTACACCAGCACCTGTCTATTCCAGTCGAAACGTGAGTACACCAGCACCTGTCCATTCCAGAGTAGAAACATGAGTACACCACAGCCTGTCCATTCCAGAGAGGAAACGTGAGTATACCAGCACCTGTCCATTCCAGAACTTGTCCATTCCAGAGAGGAAATTTGAGTATATCAGCACCTGTCCATTCCAGAACCTGTCCATTCCAGAGTGGAACGTGAGTATACCACAGCAGCTTGTCCATTCCAGAACCTGTCCATTCCAGAGTAGAAACGTGAGTATACCACAGCAGCTTGTCCATTCCAGAACCTGTCCATTCCAGAGTGGAAACATGAGTACACCACAATCTGTCTATTCCAGAGTGGAAAACCTCATGGAACAAGTGTAAGTATTTCAGCACCTGTCCATTCCAGAGTGGAAACCTGAGTACACCATAGCCTGTCTATTCCAGAGTGGAAACGTAAGTATTCTAGCACCTGTTCATTCCAGACTGGAAACTTGGGTACACCACAACCTGTCCATTCCAGAACCTGTCCATTCCAGAGTGGAAACGTGAATACATCACAACCTGTCCATTCCAGTACCTGTCCTTTCCAGAGTGAAAACGTGAGTATACCACAACCTGTCCATTCCTGAAGCTGTCCATTCCAGAGTGGAAACATGAGTATTCCAGCACCTGTCTATTCCAGTGTGGAAACGCGAGTACTCCACATCCTGTCTATTCCATCACCTGTCCATTCAAGAAACTGTCCATTTCATAGTTGAGACTTGAATATACCAGAACCTATCAATTCTAGACTAGAAACGTGAGTATATCAGCACCTGTCCATTACAGAACCTGTCCATTCCAGAATGGAAATGTGAGTATACCAGAACCTGTCCATTCCAGATTGAAAATGTGAGTATACAGGCACCTGTCCATTCCATAGTAGAAATGTGAGTATACCAGAACATGTCCATTCCAGGCTAGAAACGTGAATATACCACAACCTGCCTATTCCAGAATGGAAACATGAGTACTCACTTTTGGCCATATAACCATACACAAAATGTGTGTACTGTTAATAGGACATTTTATTTAAAAACATATTTATTTTATGCTTTTTAAATAAATAAATTTGTTCATCCTTTAATTCAGGTAGCTAAGGAATTTTTATCATGTCCAGTTTAGTAAAAATAGCTATCATAACTATATATCTATTGCTTGCCCGCAATTTGCATTTTAAACACTGAACATTTATTTTTATTTCAGGTTTGGTTTATGAAGAAGTGCAGAGTGTACAACCAGTGCATATATAATAGGACTTGATTTTTAATGAGAATCGCAAGTAATATTTGTACAGTACTTAATATAAACAGAGTTGTGAAAACAGCAATATTATGTGCTAAAGAATGGCAATGTTAAACCAGTTTACCTCTCAGTGACATTATTATATCAAAGCAAAGGGATCCTGGATTAAATTAGTGACATTTACCTTGATGGTGCACCAATTCTTTACCTGGACAGATAGCTGGTTTGTTGGTAGTTTACATACATAAGTTAGCATTTATTACCACATAAACTTACTGCCTTATATGACTGCTTGATGTTAACATGAACTACTGATAATTTTTGTTGCCTTCATTAATATTTGATTTGTTTATAGAAAACAATTCTAGATAAATGTATGCTTGTAAATATGTCTTTTACACAAATACCACTTTTAAAACCTGTTCATGTGTTAAACAAGAAAACCCCCCAAAACCCCCAGGTTTACACAATGTTTTTATTGAAACAGAATAAAGCTCAATGAATTTTTACATTGTTCTACTTTGTCTTATATTTAATAAATGTCACATTAGTTTTTCTGTTTGTAAAACAATTTTGAAATTGATTTACTGTCTTAATTTTCCAGTAACTCAAAAGAGTAGTTGTTTTACATTTATTGCTTAAATAATAGCTGCCGATTTTTAGTTCTCTTATTTAATAATAATAATAATAATAATAATAATAATAATAATAATAATATTTATTATTATATATTAATATTACATGTATTACTACTACTACTACTACTACTATTATTATTGAAGTAAAAACGACAACAACACATATCAATTAAAATAATTTTATTAATAAATTCCATGAAATTGAACATTGTGAAAGTGTTATTTTTCAAACATTTAAAATATAGCAAATGTTAATAATGTAAAAATAATAGTTGTAATACAAAACAAATCCCATAATATATACAGTACTGTTTCATAAAACCAACTTCATGAACCAACAAATTTACAGAATTTGCCAACAACCTCTGAAGGAAACCAACATTCATAAACGTAAATCAAATTTCTAAAACCTTTATTAATAAAATAAAATATAACTTGCTGTAAGGACCTTATACACCATTATAAAACCACAACCAAAATATTTTAAAGTTAGAATGAAAACTCTCAGTGTTCAGCTTGATAAAGTGGAATCCCTTATAATTTAACATTTTCTTCAAGGTCCCCTTTTAAATTACTATTCTATAACAATATAATGAACCATTACTGTGTCAAACTGTTATTTAAAAAACATCACTTTTGAAATGTAATGTACATATCAGTATTCTCAGTTTGGTGCTGTGAATGTCAAGTACAGAGGGTTTCCATGTATGCTTTTCTCAACAGACCCAGGGCTTAAAATTGCAATTTTTAACTCAGAAGCTGCTACTGAAACAATCATATGCGGTATCACGTTTATGGAATTATTTTAAAATATACTGGATGCTGCCAGCAATTTTAATGTATAATTTATCCTGTGTGTTAATAGGGTGTGATCTCTAAACAATGAAGATAGGCTCAGTGAAATGTTTTAATAATATCAAATTGCTATTATTACAGTTTAAAGTCTGAGGAACATAACAGCATCTGGTACGGCTTGGTTTTCAGATATTTCACACTGTTTTGAGTCAGGGGTTTACCTATACCACTGATTACGAGCCAATTTCCAAAAGCAAATAGCATTGGACATTCCAAATATCTTGACTACAGTTTATCTGAATATCTGTTTTGTAATTCTTTTTGTAGTCCAAAATGTCAAAGCCATTAAATATTTATTTTATCAACAATATGGAAGGATTCAATTTAAAGACACATTTATCAACTGTGTCATAGAAAAACAGTTCCTAATTATGATGTAACCACTCTAGTTTTAAAATTTCCATCAGACATGAGACCATGTACGAAATCCAGGATAAAAAAAAACAAGCATTGTGTAGAATTTAAGCCCTGGAGACAATATCGAATGATAAATATGGTACTCATACCAATACACATACAATGTAGTACAGCAACTTTGAAAACCAACACTGCCCATCACAATAATTGATATTAGTAATGTTAATGATACAACACACGTTAACAATGTAAATTATATATCAGAAATTTAGTCTGGCTGAGCAGATCTTATTACAGCATTTTAAAATCAGTTCCAGCAACAGTAAATTTCTTTTGTTTATAAGCTCATTAAGTTTAGTTTTATTAATTTTATGTATGTAAATTTGTACATAAAAACATTTGATAAAAGTTTGATTTAGTCCACCTGAAAGCACTTAGCATACGAAATCACAGCTAAACAGTAAACTAAAGAGTAAACTAAAAACATTATGCAACAAAAAGTCTAATCACCAATTCTTCACACTAAAAACTCAAAAACAAAACATATATCACAACTCAGTCTGTTAAATTAGACCGCTTTAACCAACAAATCAAAATGGATCAAACACCACCTACATTGTGTATGTGTGCGTGTACGTACATCAATTATTTACATAAACTACTGTAAGATTCTGATCAAATATATAATGACCATACGTTTTCATGAATATTGCTGTATTTTATTGTTTTTAAATATCACTACAAAACAATATACTAAAGTATTCTAAATATAATATAATAATTTGAATATTTTCCCCATGATCTGATCACATATTGTTTGAAGTCAAACGACCTGATGATTCACTTTTTTTAATGGGTGTAACAATCTATAGTGGCTTGAACCATCTCATGATATAATAACATGATATAAAATATATTTTTGTATAACAGACCTTTAGGTTTTCCCATACCATACATAAAATAACAGTCAATAAAACCAAATAAAATGCATTTTACAAAACAAAGTGCATACTTCTAGAATTCAAAACAACAAACTGATGGATTTAAATGATCATGAATAATAATTTTAAAAACAACATAATACATTTTTTAAATATAGTTTTATGGACAAGACTTAATTAGATTTAATGCTTTTCTTTTCCATCTAACTTCAAGATATCTGCACAACACCTGAACCTGGATTAACTATGTAAACTGATCTAGAGTAAGCTATAGAGGCCAACATTTCACACAATAACTTAATATAAGTCAGGGTGAGAAACCACAACATGATTAATGACTTGAATACATCAGGGTTTTTATGATGTATAACCGCATACATATTCCAAAAAACAAATGTCTTTCATACCATTAACTATCTGATAAATACAAGTTGTGAGGCAAGTCACATTTTATCTACTTCTTAACTAATCATTTTCTATTTTATGTAATTAAAATCAATTCCTGAGAAAAAATTATTGCGATAACAAATTAACATTTGAAGAGGAAATGTTACTTATTTTGAATTCTGTTCTTATTTTAAGATTGTTAGCTTTGTACAATTTATTTTATTTATATCCCATTCTAAAACTGAACTCAAATTCATAATACCCAATCAACTGAATGGTATTATTCATCACGATATATCTATCTCACAGTCTTTTATAAAACAAGTCACCAGTCAGTCTATTATGTCTTTATGTATCAAAAATATAAAACCCAAAAATTCTTATGAATTTCTAATTTTATGCAACAGGTTATGAATTAAAACGGGAAAATTTCACTGAATCAACAAAAATATTTTGAATTAATTTCAACCTCAGCACAATGTTGGAAATAACAATTACAAAAACTTATGAATAAAACAATAAATTAGCAAGAACAATTGTTGGTGTTCGCATGTTCTAGTGCATCAATTAGGTGACTCAGATCTACACTGGGTTGTGAGATGTGTTACTGTAGAGAACATGACAAACACAAACAAATAATATCAGTGTACACCAGATTGAGAAACAGTGCCTGGTTAGACTGCGTGCACTGTTAACGTTTTCCAGTACAGATGGCAAGATGTTTGCTGTAGCTTTCTGTGGTGGTAATTTTTATGAGTCAGCAATATATCAATCTGCAAGTGGAACGATTATGAACATCAGTATAATCCTACATATTCCAATTTTATGTATGTAAATTTGCACTTAAAAACATTTAATTAAAGTTTGATTAAGTATACCTGAAAACACTTAAAATTAGATAACCATTAAAACTAGACACGTTTTTTTCTGTCGTTTTTTGTGGTGGGGTCTGTCTAACTTTTCAATAATACATATAAACTGTTTGAGCTAGCAACTATTAAACAATTTTGGGTAAGACAAACCTATTTTGAGTTTCATATTTATATAAATATCTTACTTTTCTTATTATCTTTTCTTCATTCAGTTAAATTAACATATTACTGTCCAACATATAAAAGATGTGTGTGTGTGTGTGTGTGTGAGGAGAGAGAGAGAGAGAGAGAGAGAGAGAGAGAGAGAGAGAGAGAGAGAGAGATTGTGTGTGTGTGTTTGTTTGAAGAGAGAGAGAGAGAGAGAGAGAGAGAGAGAGAGAGAGAGAGAGAAAGATAGAGGTGTATTTAACAACATATTGTTATCTATGGTTATATGAACCATTATTAGTTGGAAAGGAATTCCACTACCACCAAAATGGCTACTCATTTTAATTAACAACAAGGGATCTGTTATATGCATTATCCCATAGACATGATAGCACATATCACTGCCTTTGTTACACCAGTTGTGGAGCCCTGGCTGAACAACACGGAGCCTCAGGAAGGTGAGGAGACGATCATGTTTGCCTGCACTGACCTACGACACTGGCTCAGACGTCTCAATCTTGAATTCTCTGAGAAGCTTGTCAAGCTGCTCAACGTTTGGCTTCATCCCTTCCAGGTGGGTCTGAAGGCCATCATACACCTGAAAACACATCACAGAAAACAGTGAGCACTTTAATTAATGACACACTGGATATATTTTACATTAGTCCATGGAAAAAGTTATGTTCCTGACAAGAGAGTACAAGGATGACAACTACTCGTAATGTTGGTTACTTGGTTCAGTATTTTACAGCATCGAGTGAGTTTTTATATGTGCCATCAATGCTTCAGTTGTTGTGATGATGTAAAGAATATGTTCAGATGTTAAATTTAGCCTACATATGCATGCCACACATGTGAAACCAGATCCAAGCACTGGTATTGTACATTCTGCTGCAGATACTTTCATGGCACATATTTCAACATGAAATGTGTTTAATTAAACAAATTGCCTATCGGAATTTAATTCTTGGATTATAATAAATAATAATACTTAGATTAAATAAGTTTTCATAAACAATAAATGTACTTCTATAAACAATAATGCATTTAAGAAAACTATGAAGTTAAATGCATTTAGTTTTATAATAAATAATCCATATTAACACATTGACTGACATTAAATAAATAGGCAGTTTAACACATTTACCAATATATAAATGGATTTATGGACCTAGGACATAAAAAAAAAAATGCAGCGAAAAAGAAATCCTATTTGCCAAGAAGTGCACCAAATGAATCATCTCCAATGCAAGCAGCTTTAACATAATATGATCTAGCACCGACTTTACTAATAGTGAATTCATACTGGAAAACACTGGCGCACTCAGTTTCAGAGTATACTTGAAGGTGGTAGTCGATGTGTTACAGTATACTGGGGGTCTGAACCCATTCAAAATAAAAAAAAAAATTAAGTGAAGTGTATTTATGTCTATACACAATGATACTTAAGCTAAATCTAAAAGCTGATGTAGCTCTAACCACAGTCATCAGTGAGTAGTTTTGTCACTGTTTACTTTTACAAATAAGATACAGTTTACTTTTACAAAATAAGACAGTTTACTTTTAAAAAATAAGATAGTTAACTTTTACAAATAAGATACAGTTAACTTTAAAAAAATAAGATACAGTTAACTTTAAAAAAAATAAGATACAGTTAACTTTTACAAAATAAGATACAAATGCTCCTACTTACCTCCTCGTCACTAGCATCCTTGACAACTTTGAGCCGATCTATGAACGTGGTTCGGGTCGGACAAGCCTTGGTCAGTTGCTGTTGAAAGAAAACGATACCAGTACTACAAACTCTACAACTGGATATTCTTGTTGACTATTTGAACATGATGTCTACAAGTATTGCAAAATTAAGAGCAGGATTAGTTTTTGTAAGTCTTATATATTATGTTTTTGTCTCTCTTTTTTTTGGTGGGAAATGAAAGGCTGTTATGTTTGTGTATATATACTGATATATATATATATTCCAGCTAGTTTAGTTTTTCAGAAATAAGAAAATAACATTAGAAATCATTGAAGTTGTATTTATTAGCAGAAGTATAAGGGTGCATATTAATGGCCTAGTGTTGGAATTGGGTTATTAATTTACTCAGACAGACAGACATCAAGTATTAATATAGGTCTAACTTAACTTTGAAAAATATAGAGTTGGGACATTGTTTTAATCAGGTATTCATATATGTAGGAAGACGTGTAGGTAAGTAAAGCACATTGGTATAAAGGCAGATATATATATA
>JAVCKW010146568.1:0-12756 GCA_034780715.1 Peltospira delicata | reverse complement strand
TCCACCTTGTTCTGACACCCAATAGCCGATTTATTTTTGTGCTGGGGTGTCGTTAAACTTTCATTCATTCATTCATTATTATTGAATAAAAACTGACCATTGAATGACATACTTGGAAAAAAATTTATCAGGTGAGAAGTGCTACATTTTAACGGTATTAAAAAAAAATAATAACAAAAATAATACAAATATTAGAGTTAATAACCCAAATTATTCTCACAATTACATATGAAACTGAACAGGAATGAGTGTGATTAAGACAAGGTTTGTTAGTAAAGTTAATGTTTCAACATTCCGGCAATTCTATTACAAAGGCTAAAAGATAAGTCTTTTTACCAATAGTTCGGTAATTAAAACTGGTTATGAAATTGAATAGTAACATTCTAAATATAAATATATTAGAACAGAAAGCATTTAAATTTTTAAACATTGAAAAAGTACCACTTTCTGTTCTGATACAAGTGTTGCCTGATTCGTGGATGGTACCTAGAAACCTATGAAGGAGTTGAGACAAAATGTAAAAATTTGGTACAGACATAGAAAATACATAGTAGTTAATCATGTTAAAAGCTCAAAATGGTATTTAATTGCCCACATGGTCAAACCACGCCTTACATGCAGGTATATTTTTCACGTTTTATAATATTTTCTCAACTTTGGACCCTAACCACACCTTCATTTTTTTTTTTTTTTTGATTCAGATTGGATTTGTTATAAAGAAACATCTATAGGTATACATTTTATATCAAATAACAGTTCATGTATGTGACAAATAATTATGGAGTAATGGTCCTCTGAAATAAGGATAATATAAGTTCTGCATAATAAAAATCCTAAGTTCGAGGGTCTTTTGTTCATAAACTATCATATATCTTTCAAAAATGAATCCATTTATAGATTCTCCATGTCTGAATTATGTATAATACCAAATTTCAACTTGATATCTTTATTATAAATAAAGTTACTGACTTTTAAAAATGGCCTGAAACCGCTTGGCACAGTTGTGTATGTGAAAAACTGGACAACGGGCCCTCCTTTTGATCAACTGTAACTTCAAAAGCAAATTTTGCATGCATCCATTATATATATAGATAAAGAAATGGGTGAAGTTTTAGGAAAATCTGAGATGGTCATCTGGGAAGGTTGGTTGAGTTGGCATGGAATGACCCTTGAGTGTGTTAAATAGAATGTGTATCTCTTTCTCTGACATCACTGTCTCTCACCCTGGTGTTTCAATATTATTAATTTGTTTATCCTGTTGCCAAATACATCAGTCATATCAGTTATTGAAACTTGATATGGCATAATTCCTTTTATTGTTTTTATATGACCCATAAAAATCCTTTTTATGTATAAAATGTAATTTAAAAAGCATGTTAATAGTAGTATATTAGGAAGAGGTTGGATAATTCTATTTCAGATCATTTTTTTATTTTTTTAAAATTGTTTCTAATCACAGAAAATCATTGTTCTTATTGTGGTGATCAAATGTGTTAATAAATCTTATCCGAAGCCATGATTTCAGAATCTTCAGACCGTAATTACTTTGATATCACAAACTAAAACATCTGTATTTTTTTTATTTTACAAGGTGTCCCATCTCTCACAGGGAAAGATGGATTTTGATGGACTGGTGGATATGTTTAAAACGCCATCACCTAAAAGGAAGGCAGTTCCAAAGTCACGCAGTAGTACCAAGAACCAGCAGGTGGCAAGCCCATTGGTATCGACTCCCCAGCCAAACATGGATGCCACACCCCACTCCCTCTATGCTGACATTCCTGACACCCCCGGTGGACCAGGAGAAATGTTTGTTTCTCCTTTGTCGTCCAAGAAGAAGACTGACACACCGTGTATGGTTGGTGTTAAAGATCTGTACCGACGCACAGCGGCAGTGAACAAAACGCCCAACCTGGTGGGTGTGAGGAACCTCTACAAAGATGCTAAGAAGAGCAGCAAGACTCCCTCTTATGTCGGCATTAAGAACCTGTACACAGAGGTTGAGACAAAGTCTGATATTGAGTTGACTGGAGTGAAAAGGATTTTTGCAAGTCCGAAGCGGAAACGTATGACTGGGGATGTAGGTTACGAGGGCGTGAGAAGACTAGTGGCGACACCTAGAGTGAAAAAAGCGCCAGGCACTCCGTCAGGGCTAGAGGATATCTTCAAAACGCCATCACCCATCTCGGCGAAGAAACCAGCACAGAAAACCAAATCACCAAGGTAATTCTTTAAAAGAATTTCAGTTAACAATTATTATTTGATTTTCTTCTATCTTTTTTTTTCTTTTCTTTTTTGACAATTTAATTAATAGGGGTGAATTTTTTAATAAATAATTATAAATATATTACATTACATTTATTAAAGGACTGCTATTTTGTATTTAAACTTAGAACTTTGTTGCATTTTATGTCTGCATACTAAACATTTTAAAAGCCGGGTTAAAAATCCAAATCCACATGGATTCTCATTAAATATTCTTTAAATGTTATTAGAATCCCAATTAAGTCAAATATTAAATTCACATATACTTATCTGGGGCCTTATTCACAAAACAATGTAAAGTTACACTTCATATGTAACATAATTTTTCATCTGATCATTGGCTGAAAGAAGCATCTCTGATGTGATGGACCAATGGTAAGACGTTCATTTAAAATTATGTTCTAGACGTAAATCTATGACCTTTTTATGAATACGGCCCCAGTATACAAAGTGTTGTAAAAGACTTAAACCGCTAGTGAAAAATGTAATACAGTTCATATTTGAAAAAAAAAAATTGTATTCAGTGGATTCTTAATGATTATTTTAAATATAGCCACCTAATGACAATTAATATTGAGAAAAATTCTGCTAATAGCATAATGAAGGAAGCAAATTTCTACCTGATAACATACACCAGTTTTCAATTAACTGTTGTCTTACAGCAAACAACAAGCACAGCAACCTAGTGAATCTCCACTGGCAAAGAAAAGCCAACCTGCAGAAAAAGCTGGTAAGAATGACTTCACCATTGTTGATATTCACTTATTACAAAATTTCATTTTGTTTCAAAATTATAATTTATCAATAGGGGACTCAGTGTTAACATTTTGACTCTTGAATTTGGGGGGGGGGATCTGGATATATATATATGTATGTATGTATATTATGTGACCTTCTGTGGATAATGGGTGAAATGGTCCATAATTAAAAAAATTCTTGTTTATATTAGTATACTTGAGGTCATTAGCAGCTAGATGTATCAGGGAATAATTTGCACTGAAGGAAATGCTAATTATTTTGTGATTTAATTAGTACATATGTAAATTTGATTAGCAGTTTTCATTTAGGCTCAAGTAAACACATTGTGAAGACTGAATAAAAAATATTGTGGCCAGCTGAAATTTGGGGGGATTGATACAAATGCAAAGATTGAATGAATGTTTAATGACACCCCAGCATAAAAAATAGAGTGGCTATTGGATGTCAGACTAAGGTAATGATCAACATAATTGATGGTCAAAGGTAAAAATGTCAGAAATCATTAAAACACAGTGTAAAGAGCTGTGTAAAAAATAAAAATATCACGGCTAAACAAAATTAACATTTATGATAAAAGGATGTGTCCCTTTAAAACATTTTACTATTATCACTATTATTATTACAGTCAAATCGGAAGACCCTGTTTTAACAAGCCCTGATGTAAAACCCATGAAGAAGACAAGAGCCCGGAAATCTGAAAGTCCAAAGCACAAACATGTGACCCCACGGGGACGGAAGGTAAGCACCAGAGTCAGAGACATGCCAGACAAATCTCCTAAACCAGACGAGGCCGCAGCACCCAGGGGACTCAGGGGCAAACCCAGCACTGCTGGTAAGATAAAAACGCCAAAGGTCCAACGCACGAGAAGAGGTAAAACATTGTTAACGAGTAACAGATTGCTGATCAAAAAAGAAACTCTCATTAAAGTCAAGACACCGCCGAAAACAACTAGGCCTCAGAAAGGACAAAGAGGGAAGACTGTGTCTGATGTCCCCACTGAAGAAACTATTCCCAAGCAAGAGATCGTGAAGCAATTTAAAGGCCAGATTCAGAAGTCGAAGGTTTCTACAAAAGAATCAACGAAGGTGGCTGATGCTGCTTCACCAGACAAGAACGCTGCTGCTCCAAGGCGGACAAGAAGGGGCCAGGTTCACACATCACCCGTAAAGAAGCTTGCAACCCCAAAACAGGCTCGACGTGGTCACATGTCTCCTGTGAAAACTAACAAAACAGAGGGGAAGAAAATTGTTAAACAACTGGTAACCACTGAAGTTAAAATGGTGGAGGAAAGAGTATCTCCAAAGCCAGCTGGAAGAAGGGGTAAAGTGTTAGTTAAAAAATCTCTGGAAGTGAAAGCAAAGAAAAGCTCAGTGAAGAGTATGCCCAAAAGCAAGGTGGTGGTTAAGAAATCAGAGGCTGTCCAGGATACAGCTCTAACTGAATCGTCTCCTGAAGGGACGTCTTCAACTCCCAAAGGACGTACCACCAGGGGAAGAGCGGCTAGAATGAGTCCACTGAAGGCTGGAAAATCACCTGCTGCTTCAAAGAGTCAGAGAGTTAAAGTTGTTTCTTCATCATCAACCCCTGGCATGGAGGTTGAGAAAACTGCAGAGGTTGGAGCACAATCAAAGTGCGGCCAGAAGCAAAAGAAATGGGCTGATGAAGCACAACTGCCTTTGAAAGCCAAAGTAGCACGAGTTGACAAAATATCTGATGCGGGGGTTCGATCAAAGTGCAGACAAAAACAAGAAATAATTGCTGGTAAAATATCACCTGTGAAGACCAGGACCAAAAAGGTTGCAGCTACCAAGAGCAAAAGTCCTGCTTTCAAACTTCCAGCGAAAAGTCGGAAGAGAACTGCAGACACTGAACTTGTAGAAAAAACTCCAAAAAAGAGCAAAACAAGAAGGCAGTCAACTCCAGAAAAGAGCAAAACAAAAGAGGAGGCAACTCCCCCAAAAAGCAAAACAAGAGGACAGGCAACTCCAAAAAAAAGCAAAATAAAAGAGAAGGCAAATAAAAAAAGTAGCCAGAGAATGCTGAAAACACCTTTAAAGTCAACCACAAGTAAGAGCCTTAAACAGATGATAGTTGTTTCGATTACTCCAATCAATATCAAAACAGATGATAAAGAACTGAAAAAACCAACTAGAAGCAGGCGCTCTTCTAAATCTCAAACACCTGCTAAGAAGCAAGTTAAAAAGCCATCTGTAACACTGGCATCAAAAAACAAAAAGCAGCAGAAAGCCACTACTCCAGTGAAAAGAGTAACTCGAAATAGACGATAAACAGAGATTTGAACCACTGCATGAACTGAACTTCAGGCATTTAAAAGTGCTCTTGTTAAGCTAATCTTCCATGGCTGAAGAAGTTTAAACTGCTCACCTTGATTTTGTTGAGAAATAATATATTGTAATATGTTTGTGTACATTTCAGACTCTTTGTTTGACAGTGTGCACAGTATGGCGTTGACTGACAGTGTTCAAACAATGGTGTTCTTAAGCAGTGGTAATTCAAATTAACGAGCTTATACATTGTTGGACAAAATGACGATATAGAGACATATTTCATGAATAATTAGACCTCAGTTGTTTTTTCTGGGGGTTTTATTCAGGTTTTAAAAAAGAAAATGTAATTTATGTTGATGTATATTTTACTTTGAAAATCAGCTCTTTGTCATGGTCAGGAAAATTTAGTAGTTTGTAACAGGATTATTACATTAAAAAAACTACCTGAATATTAAAGATTGTAACTGATGACATCTCAGTGTAATTTAATGTATAATTCCATGAAATAAGGAGTTTTTAGCATGTAGATAGCTGGGAAAATATGTACTATAGTAAGTTTTTGCACTAAAGTTTAAACTTTAATATCACAACTTGTGACATCACATTGCAATTTGATGTGTGACATCGTAACTTAAAACTACATTGCCTGGAATATGTTCATTTTCAAATTGAATTTCAGTTTCAAATAACTTCAAGCATAAATGCTCTTTTAATTTACTTGCAATCCATCATCCAATGCTTGAGTTTAAACAACATCAACCACTATCTAAGGAGGCATATGCCAGTAACACTAAATTGCGAACGAATAATCTTGCATTTTTGTATATTAAAGACATCTTGCCGACTATGAAACATAAAATAGTATTAAAAATGACTTGTAGACTACTGTGGTCTTATTCACAAAAGATGATAGATTTACATTTAGAACATAATCTTAAATGAATGTCTTACCATTGGTCCATGATGTCAGGGATGCTACTTTCAGCTAACCTTCAGATAAAAATTTACGTTACATGCGAAACACTTTGATATCTGTACTTAGTGGTTATCAAATGATATATGGTACACGGTTAGTTGTTTTTTGTACCACGATGGGTTATCTTGCATATTTGAACACATTAGACATAACCTGTTGTTTATCGTGAAATGGGTCATATTTAATGTGTAATAGGTCCATGATGGATCACCATTATTTAACTGTAGCACTCATTATCTATTAGTTTTGAACAATTGCTGCTGAACAAATATATATTTTAAATACATATTTCTAATGAATTGAACATCTTTATGATACGGCCTATAGTTAGACCTAAAATTGGTTGGTAGAACAAGCTGACATAAAGATATGTTTAAAATGTATATTTCTGATGGACTTAAAGTCTCTATGATCCCATACAATAATTTATTACATTACATGTTCTTGGCACTACCAGTAAGTTTTTAGGATAAATGTTTTAGAAACTTGTGTACAGTGCTTGATCAAGCATGTGTGTAGGTTAAGATTGTGTACTTAGGAAACAAATTTAGCTAATGTAAATATTGTTTCTGTGTTTTATTTGGGTCATTTGTAAATAGTTTATTGTACTAGTTGATAGTATTTTGAACTGAAAC
This sequence comes from Peltospira delicata, assembly GCA_034780715.1. Classification (NCBI taxonomy): domain Eukaryota; kingdom Metazoa; phylum Mollusca; class Gastropoda; order Neomphalida; family Peltospiridae; genus Peltospira; species Peltospira delicata. Next base: position 5,832 of record JAVCKW010146568.1, on the reverse strand, counting down.
ATCTAACATCACATTTACAAAGATTGCAATGTTTAAACATCTGTTTAAATATAATAACCGTTGAAAAGATTGGTCATAAATGTTTTATGTTTTTATTTTCAATTTTAATTTTTTAATGGATTTTATTATCCACAATACTTATGTTTCAAATTGTGTGAACTTTTGTTTGTGCATTGTATTAGATAGAGGCCTACAGTATTTGGTTCTTCAGATGTGTCATAAATTTCTGGTATACAAAAAATAATTATACACTGCATACTTATTATTTTTTTAATTAATGAATGTTTTTTGTGTTTTTGTTTTTGTTGGGGGGGGCATGGTGGACGAAGGCTACCCCCATTTATTTTCACCCAGCCTCACCCCTGAAATTATTATTATTATTATAAATATTATTTTAATAATATTATTAAAGGTAATTTTTGCCCTCCATTTTAGGCAGCATGAAAGTAATGTTAATAAAAGAAATAATAAAAATGAAAGTAATGTTAAATTACTGTGTCAGAATGAATTTTGTTTAACGTCTGCTACATTTAACAGCCAGTTGGTGTCATTTTATATTTATTTTTGGTGAAAGCTCAGTACTTGTATACAGTGCTCTGTTGTATTTTGTTTAATTTGGGATATTTGTAAAGTAACAATACGGTACATGTAATTTTAGATTAATTAACCTTTATTATAACAATAAATTAACATTTTTTTAAATGTGGTTCTTAGTATGTGCTTTGTTACATTTAGAACTATAATATGGTATAGTAGCCCTACCAATCTAGCTAGTGATTTTCAACATTGGACTGGTAATTAACAGCTGGGTCCTGTGAATTTCCATTCATGCCAGCAGCGGGTTTCTGTTCTGACTATAAATATGGTCCTTAACCATATGTCTGACGCCATATAACCGTAAATAAAATGTGTTGAGTGCGTCGTTAAATAAAACACTTCTATTCTATTCTATTATTCATTCATTCGTTTACTCGTTTTGGAATGTTTCCGAAGATTGCCGAAAACATGTTTCATGGACTCGGTATCTTTCGGATATATTCGTCAGGAAATACTTATGTCATTGGGAAATCCCACTGGACGAAGTATCTAAAACAACTACATAATTTTCGAATTAGTTTAATATACTATTTTTTATTAATTGAGTGTCTCCCACCCACCATCTTATTTTAATATATGTTCGCAATCTGCAAATGATAATACGGTCACGAGAATTATAGGGAAGTTAATAGCTTCGTTTGTGGAACACTGTACAGCAAAGATCCTTGACTACCTGCTTACTGTGTTTACAAAACAGGTTAGTACTGTAGTAGACGAGAGAGTGGAGAAAGTTTAGTTACAACTTGAATATTTCGTTATTATTGCATTTATTTGTGATAAGTAACCACATATTTATAGATCTAACATTCATTTCTTGTATAATTAACTCGAAAATAGTAAATTAACAAATTCGCCGTTTTCGGGTTTTCCTGGAATACTTCTACCAAATCACGTGATTGGCAAGTAAAAGTTGAAGGTGTACATCAAAATTGTACGGATAAAATGCAAATGCAGCTGTAATTGGTTGATACATGTCAGTTTTTTGTGTAAATAGTATGACATCCATCCTATCAGTTATTCATCTTTTATTAGTTAAACAATAATTAGTATTACACTGATGACACTTGGTGCTTGTTGATATCAGAGGTGTCCGTAAAAATTGCATCGGACATTTTGTGTGAACTGGACGGTTGCCACTGTAATCTTCCTGTAAGTTCTTAAAATGCATATTAATGAATAGAAGAGGTAACACTATGGGTATACAGCTCTGACAGCTTGATAAGATGCTTCTATTAATTTTATTAAGAAACGTTAGAATTACGGTCAGTGTAATTTGATTTGGTCCAGTGACACCTATAGCGCGGTGGCGTATTCTTTTTCTTTTTTCTTCTTATTTGTGGCTAATTATAGCGCAGTGATATTTCTCTCTTTAGTTTGGGGTCGTATTCCTTTTTCTTTCTTTTTTTCTTTATTTAATTCAGTTACCATCTGTCTTTTACCCTTTCTAGTTGGAGTTTTCGCCACCATCTTGAAGTGTATTTATCGCCTAATTTTATGGCCTAGATAGTACACATAAAACCATGACGTCACGGTTAAAACACGAGTGTCACTCCAATTAGATTCCCTTCATAATGTATTCGTTTTTTAATAGAAAAAAAGGCATTCTTTGCTTGTAGATGAAAATTTTATCTTTCTATTTCAAAGTAAAATTTATCAACTATATTTGGCGGGAACCCCCATTATTGCAAATTTATATTAAAAGACTTTAAGGTAAAAAAAAAACACACAAAAAAAACAAACAACAACAAACAAACCCATTTATGCTTATAATGGTAGCTCCTACACTTCTTGTAGTGTGTTGTCCTTCCAATACCATGGTTCAACATATTCTGGAAACTGTCTTGTACGACCTTTCTGAATTGTACACCATTTCTTCTGGTTTGAAAACTTCCCTTTTAGGAAAATAAATCCTCTAATGTGCCTCTATAATGAGTTTGTAGTTTAATCTCATACACTTCCCGTGGTCTATAATAATACTTTTCTGGTTTCTTCTTTAGTATTCATTATTAGGCCCTATTGTTATATATCGGTTTAAAATGTTCATGGATTATCGGCTTTCCCTCTAGTTATGGCGCTGTTGTTTGTAATTTAACGGAGCAGTCAACACACGTTTATTAACAGGTGCATATAGACGTTGGAAAATGTTTTAATTCCTAGATGCTTACTGACAGGGATCGATGGTAATAATATTTGTTGTAATAGACCCACTAATATGTATGTTGTAATTAGTTGTAAAACTAATACCTGTTGTAATACTAATATTTGTGGTTGTAACAATTATACCTGTTTTTGTAATACTAATCCTGTTTTTGTAATACTAATACCCGTTATTTAAATACTAATGCCTGTTTTTGTAATTATAATACTTGTGGTAATACTAATACCAGGTTTTTGTAAAACTAATACCTGTTTTTGTAATTATAATACCTGTTTTTGTAATACTAATACCTGTGGTTGTAATACTAATAACTGTTTTTGTAATACTAATACATGTGGTTGTAATACTAATACCTGTTTTTGTAATACTAATACCTGTGGTTGTAATACTAATACTTGTGGTTGTAATACTAATACCTGTTTTTGTAATACTAATACCTGTGGTTGTAATACTAATACCTGTTTTTGTAATACTAATACCTGTTTTTGTAATACTAATACCTGTGGTTGTAATACTAATACCTGTTTTTGTAATACTAATACCTGTTTTTGTAATACTAATACCTGTGGTTGTAACACTAATACCTGTTTTTGTAATACTAATACTTGTGGTTGTAATACTAATACCTGTTGTTGTTAATAGGCCTACTAATACCTGTTTTAATTTTGATACCTGTTGTTGTAATTCTATTTATTACCTGTTGTATTAGTAATAGGGTAAAGCAGGGTAACAAGTTACAATTTCAAAGAATCCAGAATATTTTCGTCACTATTAATGATACATACCTGAAATTTGGAATGTAAATTTAGTATTATATGTCCTTGAATCTAATTTAATCTAATGGTGTTGTAAGAGAACATGTTTAATGAAAGGAAGCCAATTAATTCAGATGCCAAAATGTAACCTTTTACCCCAGTGTCGAGGCATGTTGTGATAGCCACTTAAAGTGTTACAGAGCCATAAAAAAATAAAAAAAATATCTGCAAACAAGATTAACAACAAACACAAAATAAACACAAGGAAAGAATCATAGTGCATTGCAAACTATTAGTTCAATCGCTGTCACGATTAGAACAACATCAAATTCAATTATTTGTGCCTATGGTAATGCATGCCTTATGTGCCCAGTGTTCACAATTAAGGTACATTACCCAGTCCACTGTTGAAGGACTATCCGTTTAAGCTTCCAAAGTAGTAATATTATTCTGTTTCTCACTGATGAAGTGACCTCTTCGGTTTTCTTCCTTTTTTCACTTTTATATTCATGGTAACAACGTGCCCCGGATTCTCGTATTTAAAAGCGTCATATTTGTTTGAAAAATATAACAGAAGTAATGAGAATGACTTCGTTATATCACTATCAGGTGACCGTGATCCCACTTTTCGGTCTGAACGAGCAATGGATTAAATCAAATATTCATAGAAATTGAGATGACAAAATGGTGATTCTTAAAATTTTACTTATAATGTCTCAAATACAATTTTTCATCTTCTGTAGACGAACGCTTTATTTCAGCATGAAATCAGTTTAACATACGAAGGGAAAGTGCTTCCTAATTATGTTAATGCAAAATCTGGCAAATCTGAGAAAAGGAAGAGTATTTGACCTGTGTAACAATTTACCCCGGCTTACCCTACCTGTTGTTGTAATGCTAATATTGTTCTTGTGCAAACTGCAAGGTAACTGGCGGCGAGGGAAGAGTTCCACCTGAAGTCTGATGGACGACTATGATTCTAAGGCATTAATCAGGGTCGTGGAGAGCCGGCAGAACTACGTTCACTTCCTGGATAACATGGATCCCATTCAAATGCTGGATCATTTGAAATCAGTCCTGTCTGATCACGATGAGGTAGTAAACAGGCACGCATACGTATACGTATAGAGGTCAATACCCATAAACCAGTACTGCAATAGACAAACATACATATAATAAACAAACGTATTATGTATACGTGTTTGTATAACTGCAACAACACACACATATAGAGATGGGAGAGATGTTTAAAACAAAAAATACTAAATAAAGACCCATACCAACAACAAACAAACATCCAAAAATATACAAACCTGACAAAACAAACCAAGCCTACAAATACATATACTAGTGTGTGTTCAGGGCCCTGAATGAAAATGCACAGTGCCACAGCAGTTAATGGCTAGCACAATGTTGAAAATCCCTAACCAGGGCAGTAGGGCTATCACATTCTAGAAGCCCTGGTGTGTGTGTGTGTGTGAGAGAAAGAGACAGACAGAGAGAGAGAGAGAGAGCTAGTCTATGGTGGCACGGTTTTGTATAGTTGACTGTTTCCTATAGTTCACATAGAGTTAATGCAATCCCATTATTTGTTAAATAATTGATTACTGTTTTAGCATGGCAAATATTAAAATAATGTTAAAAACAAATATAAATGAATGAATGAATGAATGAATGAATGAATGAATAAATAATAATAATAATAATAATAATAATAATAATAATAATAATAATAATACTTCTTAATGATTTTGTTTATTTAATGATTTATTTCTTGAAGATTTTCGATTTCTTGATTTTTTATTTTGATGTTTTTATATTTGTTGATATTTTTTATTTGATGACTTTTTCTCTTGATTTTAAGAATTTCTTAATGATTGTGTATGTGTGTGTGTGACAGAGACAGAGACAGAGAGATTAATAATTGTACTGTGGTTATTGTATTGAAATGTACAAATTGCTGATATAGTGGTATTATTTTATTAACAGCAACGTGTTAGACGGGCAGTAACGAACGCGGGTCGTTCGGACAGGGAAGCCAACACCTTGCTGTGGTCCGCCATTAAACGGGTGCCGTATTGGTGGACTCCGTTCATGGACGCCCTGGATACATGTGGTTACACGCACCTCTCTCGCATACTGAGGCAGAACCTCAGTAATCAGACATTTGTCACTTAAAAACTTTACTATAAATAATTTATTTATTATTTTGTTGGTTAAATATGCAAATAATATGTAAATGTATAAAACAAAATTATGAAGAAAAAGGCTTAATAATAATAATAATAATAATAATAATAATAATAATAATAATAATAGTAA
>JAVCKW010144346.1:0-12780 GCA_034780715.1 Peltospira delicata | reverse complement strand
GGAAGACGCAAGGTGATATTGCAACGGTGTTGACAAATTTGTGCATCAAACTTCATCTTGAAGATAGGCGTGTGTGTTTGGCCATAGTTCCTGAATTTAAGGTACCATTTTTGTTAATATTGGGAGCGGGACGTAGCTCAGAGGTAGAGCATATGCTTATGGTGCTGTGGGTTGTCAGGTTGATCCTCCCTGGTGGACCCTTTGGGTTGTCTCGTTTCAGCCAGTGCTTTTTCTGGCTGTAGTATGTGTTATCCTGTGTATGGGATGGTGCATTTAAAAGATCCCTTGCTGCTTGTAGGAAAGAGTATCCTGTGTGGTGACGGCGGGTTTCTGTTCTCTCAATATGGTCCTTAACCATGTGTCTGAAGCCATATAACCGTTTTTAAATAAAATGTGTTGAGTGTGATGTTAAATAAATTACTTCTATTTCTTAATATTGAGGTGATAAAGAAACTAGACTTATAAATAATGCTATTTAATCTGATCAAACAATTCAGTGCCAAATATTCAACATAATGTTTATAAATTCAAGAACAGGCACCTCAATAGCCTAGTGGTGAAAGTGCCAACCTGACACACAGTCAGTCTGAGATCAATTCCTGTCAGTGCACCACTGTCTTTTAATTGAACCATTTCTTATGCCGGTACATACATAAAAGTATGAGTTATTAAATAAATAAATAAATGTTCAATACAACAAGTAACTTAAGACTGTCATAAATAGGCAGTTTATTTTGTGTTTTAATTGTTGAAATGTTTAAAACTGGCATAAATTGCCTATTTTAGTTTTACATAATCATTAAAATTTAAAAAATCAATTCTTCATGAACATTGAAGTATCGTACTTTTTCTTTCCAGGCTGAAGTTTTGACAGTTTTGGACAGGCTGGTCCTAAGCGCTAAAGAAATCTGTGGAATAATTCTCGGACCGGAATGTGGGTCTCCTTACAACCCCCTCTCCAGCTGGAACATCACTCTACCCACTAAACCAAAGCCGCCAGTCTTACCTCCAAAATTACCGAAGGTATAGTAAGTTTTTATGTAATGACGCACTAATACAATTAAATTAAAATATATTAACGTCGGAAAACATTTTAAATTAGATAATACCTTAGTGGCTACATAACGGGGATCGATCTTGAATCGACAACATGACAGATGGGTGCAAAAACTGTTATCAGGGCACCGCAAAGGTATAGAGTATAGAATATAATTTCTTTTCACAAGTTAGACAAATTAATAAAATTTGTTTATTACATTAAAAATATTTTTCTACAATCAAAAAGATCAGATCTTTTAATACAGTTATATTATAACAATAAATAATGAGTTGAGTGTCATTAAATCAAACATCTTTCTCTTATCTCTGGTTAAAATCTCTTTGCTCCTTACATGTATATGTTTAGTACATCATAAAGCAGGGTTCTCTCCAGGTGAAAATTAAAGAGGGTGGCTTCTGCCCCCCCCACCACTCTAATGTATGATAGTTGATCAGTAATTCAAAATGACGGGGAAACGGATGTGTGCAGAAAAAAACAAGGGGGTGCAAAAAATAAAGGTGGGTGCCAACAGCTAAAGGCAAAGAGCAAAAGTCGCAGTGCCCCCCTTAAAATGGACCACTGAGAACCCTGATAAAGTAGTTTCTGTCCATCTCCCTCTCTGTATAACTGTGGATCTATATAACTCTGTGTGGATCTATCTATAGATATGTCAGTGCCCTTATTCATAAGAGTGTACATTTACATTTGGGATGTAATCTTAAATGTCTGTCTAACCATCAATTCTTGACATAAGAGATGTTACTTTGAGCCAAAGATCAGATGAACAATATTTTATGTGCGAAATATAACTCTACCCTGTCAGGGTTCTCGAGAACACTTGAAAAGTGTCTTTGGAAGCAAGAAATTTGGCATGGACTCTTGATTTTTGTTTTCTTATAATCCTATAATGAGACTCCTATATTTCACAAAAAAGCTAAAATGACACCCAAATATAAAACTATTGAGTCCATTTAGAAACCCGACTGTTTTGTGAACAAGGCTCCTGGATCAACCCTTATAACCAGATTTCTTTACATAAAGTAATAATTGGTAAATAAAACATCCTTGATTTGTTATACAGGCTGGCTCCCCAACAGTTCGAGTTCTGCATCTGACCGATATCCACTTTGATCAGCTGTACAAGGTTGGATCGAACGCGGTATGTGGCGAGCCGCTTTGTTGTAGAGCAGATGATGTAAAGCCAGGTAAATATCTGAACACTATAATATCAGGCCATAGAATTTCAGTAGCCATAGTAATTAATATTTAGTTTTATTTATCTGGGCCTTGTAACTCAAAGCAGTCATAAAAGTTTCGACAAATGTAGATGAAATTTGCTTGCTTAAATTAACGTTATAAGATTATATATGTATAAATGCGTAGATATTTAGGTCTGTTTTGATCAGTCACCTAATTATATGCTCATATATGTTCATGTTTTAAAAGCTTTTTTATATTAAATCAGTAAATTTGGTTCTACAACTGTCGTACGTGTTGCGATTGCTTAGTTATAAGGCCATGAACACTATAACATCAGGCCATAGAATTTCAGAAGCCATAGTAATTAATATTTTATTTATTTAACAATGCACTCGAACACATTTTATGAAGTTATCTAGGCGACAGAAAGATTTAAAGTAGAATATCCCTAGTGGCTAACCAGTAGGGATTGATTTCAGATTAATCATGTGTCAGGTGTACTGAGGCATGCGAGGACCTAGGATTTCAATAATAAGATTCCAGTGGTATATCAGTACCAGACATCTGCTATATATTTAACCTTCTGACTACTGCAGGCGAGATATCTCGCCCAACGTCATGAACATTTGCCGATGTTTGCTGAAACATAGTGTCCCTTTAATCCAATTTTCCCGCCATTTTGCACACTGAAATATCTACTGCGCATGCCCAAACAACAGGAAATGGATCTCTGTGTTAGGTGACATGGTTTGATTTAGTTTTTCTTTCAAAATTATTTAGACATTTTGATTTTAAAACGCGATTTTCTTCGGTTATTTTCGTTTGACAGTAATGGCGGAATGTCACGATCTCTTTGAGGAATTGATAGCTGATTTAATAGCTGATGGTATATTCGATCGTTTTATGCACATTGAAAATTGTGAAATGGCTGACGAAAGATCGAAGTTGTTTACAGAAAAAGTTTGGAGTCAAAAGAGTACATGGATTTTTAATAATGGATGATTTTCCGGACACCTAGATTCTAATGTACGTAAGTAAAACAGTCTTCATTGATTTTTTGCGCAATTTTGATAGTTTTTAACTGATATAAAATGTAAACTAAACGTGAATATTTTTCGAAAATACATCTTACCAATTCATATATGAACATTATTTCAAGTTTTTATATAATTTTTAATTCAGTAAATAAGAGAAAACATATTTGTATACCCACTAACACCGTTTTTCACAAAAATTTATTCAGTAGTCAGAAGGTTAAATATAAAAAATCTGGCCCTATGATGTCACAGAAACAAGCATTTCCAGTTGTTGCTGCTCTTAGTAAAACCATCAAACTGGAAACAAGTTGCTTCTGGTAGCATCAGGGTTCAATGTTAACTGTTTTTATTATTAAACCACTGGACTGTGTATCAGTTATTAATAGCTAGTTGTCTTTCTAGTAGTATAACGTTATGCGAGAGTTTATGACGTCATGTGATGCCACATCATTCAAGCCAGCATGGCCAACTCCTGTATGCTGTCTTTTGATTTACAATAAATATTATCAACAACCATCTCGTGTCCATCATGGACAGAACATGGACTGGTATATCTTGTAATTTACTATTTATAAATTAACATGACCAGTTGGGCTAGTCAGAAACTATTACGACTAGACCGAACCCACTATTTACTAGGAAATGTCATTGGACGTGCCTTAATGTCAAACCCTGAGCATATTGGTACCATGTTAGCAAAATTGCATAATGGAAATATCATTTCTTGCTGATGTCAACTTCCAAACAAAAAAAATCCAATTTTTTTAATCAAAATAATTGGTATGTACAAGTAAATTAACCGTTTTGTGGCAGCAGTTTCCTCTCCCAGTATTATAATGTCCTTATCTTTAACAATATATATGACACCATAAAACCGTATTATGTTGAGTGCCTTGTTAAATAAACTTTATCTTTTACAATTTTCTCTTCCCCAGCTGTAGGTGTACCAGGAGCTGGTAAGTGGGGAGACTACAGGAAGTGTGACACACCCATTTGGACTCTGGAGAACTTGTTTCAACACCTGGCAGAAACGAAAAATGAGGTACCGTATATCTTCGCCTATAAGTCGACCCCCTTTCTCTGGCAGTAAAGCCAGCCGTTTTTACTTGACCTGCTTATAAGTTGACCCCAACTTTAGTGAACTTAACTGTCACATCACTAAGTGATGACAGACATCGTAAGTCGACACTCTTGCTAAATATGGAATATTTTTAGGTAAATAATTCGACTTATAGGCGAGTATATACTGTAAGTGATAATGATGACCACAGCAGACACAAAAATAAAATAGATTAGTAAATGATATGAATTGTATAAAACATGAAAACATTTTTAAAGAACAGAATTTGGTTATTTAATATATTCAGTAAAAAAAGATATAATATACACTTAATAAATATATGAATTATTTAAGTAATTCAAATAAAGAAAAATAAAGAATATTTTTCTTTAATTTGAATTAAAAATTTTTTTTTGAAAACCTGTGATATTCAGTTAAAAAAAGAGATAATATACAATTAATAAATTTATGAATTATTTAAATAATTCAAATAAATTAAAGAAAAATAAACTATTCTTTTATTTGAATTATTTAAATTTAAATTTTGAAAACCTGTGATATTCAGTTTAAAAAAAAGAAGATAATATACAATTAATAAATATATTATTTAAATAATTATTTAAATTAAAGATTTAAAAAATATTTCTTTAATTTATTTGAATTATTTAAATTTTGATTTTGAATACCTGTGATGTATTTTATGCAGCTCTATACACTGTGTTTTACCTGAAATTTATATATTTCATGATTTAAGTTTATACCTTTTTCTGACATCCAGTAGCCAATTTTTACTTTGTACAGGGTGTCGTTAAACATTCATTCATTCAAATAAAATATTGTTTCAGTTCGACTACATCATCTGGACGGGAGATTTGCCGGCTCACAACATTTGGAATCAGTCTCGTGGTGAACAGGTGTCACTCATCAAGTTCCTCGCTCAGCTCTTTGACAAATACTTGCCGCATACTCCAATCTTTCCGGCCATCGGAAACCATGAGAGTGCACCTGTCAACAGGTAAGTTACCTTTTTATCAGATATATAATGAGAACACACCTGTGAACAGGTGATAATCTGCCTCGCACTCCAATCTTTTCAGCCATCGGAAACCATGAGAGCGCACCTGTCAACAGGTAAGTTACCTTTTTATTAAATAATGAGCACACCTATGAACAGGTAAATTACATTTTTAGATAATGAATGCATCTGTGAACAGGTAAGTTACCTTTATTAGATAATGAGTGCACCTGTGAACAGGTAAGTTACCTTTTATCATACATATATGAGAATATACCTTTGATCAGGCAAGTTACTTTTATTAGACAACGAGTGCACCTGTGAACAGACAAGTTACCTTTATTAGATGATGAGTGCACCTGTGAACAGGTAAGTTACATTATTAGATAATGAATGCACCTGTGAACAGGTAAGTTAATTATTAGATAATGAATGCACCTGTGAACAGGTAAGTTGCCTTTATTATATAATGAATGCACCTGTGAACAGGTAAGTTATCTATCAGATACTTTCGTGGGCATCTGAACAGGTGGAATATACCTACCTCATACTCCAGTATTCCCAGCCATCGGAAACCACGAGAGTGTACCTGTCAACAGGTAAGTTACCTTTATATCAGATAACGAACACATCTGTGAACAGGTAATTTACTTTTTATCGCGGATATCGGAAACCATTAGAACGCACCTGTGAATAGGTAAGTTACTTTTATTAGATAATGAGCGCACCTGGGAACAGGTCAGTTATCTATTTGGATACCTTGGTGGGCACATGTGAACAAATTCTTTCTTTTTCAGTTTCCCACCTCCATTCATCAAGGGCAACAACTCTATCTCGTGGCTGTACTACCCACTGGCCAACACCTGGATGAAATGGCTTTCCCCTGAGGCAAAGAACACCGTACTTAAGTGAGTATTCATTCTGATTTTGACTTGTATGGCACCTAGCTCAAGAGGTAGAGCTATCCCTCATGGTGTGGTGGGTTGTTGGGTTGACCCATTGGGCTATGTGTCGTTCCAATCAGTGCTCCATGACAGGTACCAAATGCTGTGGTATGTACTCTCCTGTCTATGGGATGGTGCATATAGGAAGGAGTAGCCTATGTGGTGACTATCAATATGGTCCTTAACCATGCCTCTGACACCCTATAACCGTATATAAAATTTGTTGAATATGTTTTTAAATAAAATACTTCTATTCTATTCTATGGGTGAAGTAAGTGTATTGTACTGATGAGGGCTATCCACATTGTTAAAAAAAAAAATGGAACGGGTCATAGCTCGGAGGTACAGAGAATAATTTGTGCAGAAAGAAATGTTTATCACTTGCAGAAACCTTTGGAGTATTTGGTTCGCAGTAACAGCAGTTCAGTGTGAAATTTATTTGCACTTGAGCTAGAATCACTAGCAACCTGATATGCGAACCCCAATAAATTGTTTCCTGAGGTAGAGCATGCACTCGAAGTGTGGTGGGTTGTCAGGTCAATCCTACCTGGTGGATCTTTGTGCTACATCTTGTCATTCCAACTAGTGCTTCATGACTGGTGTACCAAAGGCTATAGTATGTGCTATCATGTGCATAAAAAATCACTTGCTTCATATTGGAAGGAGTAGCCATTCTATCAGTATAGTCCTTAACCATATGTCTGACCCCATATAATCATATGTAAATGGTGTTAAGTTTTTTGTTGAAATAAAATACTACTTATGTTCAAATTGTGTTATGTGTATTGTTGAAATAAAATACTACTTATGTTTCCAAATCTAGAGAGCCCGCCAACAATCCCACAAGCCCCACCCACATTTTTGCAAATGGTATACCACTGTTCTGCAATGTGACAGACTTGGCAGTAATTTAATATGATTAAATATTCAGTCTTTACAATACTTTTTAATAGAAAAACTAATTTTAGGCCTAACTGATATGCTTTAAATTTATACTTGTACAAATTATATTTGCAAGCTACGATGGACAAGCTTGAGTCAGCTTCAATTTTGCGGGCTTGCCTTAAAATCGCACACTGATATACTGTATATATTTTACTGTTTTGTTTTTCAGAGGAGCATATTATACAGTATCACCTTTCCCAGGTTTTAGAATCATCTCCCTTAACACCAACTACTGCAACAACTTGAACTGGTAAGTGGTGTCTTTTCTGTAATGTGATATATAGAGAATAACTAGTTAATGAGGTTTGATATCGACTTTATCCTGTGAAGGTAAGAATGGCGAATTCTGCGAGGGTTGTCGAGCAGAATTGTCCATTCGTCCTGAACAGGATAAAGCTGATATCAAATGTCGTTAACTGGTTATTATCTTTATCCTGCAACCAGATAAGTAATGGGGTGGATAATTATTTTATTACTATCTGTTTTAACAAATTTGTATGAATATTCTTAATAAACAACACATTTCTGTAACGTCAGAGTTGCTGCAAATATATGTCAAGCATTGAAATAACTATGTACGTGACGTAAAGTCATGCTAGTATACGTTTATGACTGCTTTAATTGGTCATCATAACATGTCAATAGATATGTTGGTTGCATGATAAATTTATCTTATTTTCGATCAAATAGTCTTCAGTAGAAGTGTGACAAATAAAGAGTAGTGAATACGATACAAATTGTGAATTATAGGCAGAGGAAGATTTTTAATATTGGAGAGTATAGGCAAAAACTAGTAATTCACAAATAGCTTAGGCAGAATAGATAAACCTTATACTTTAACTTTGCATGTTTTAAACTTGAGTCAGTGCTTGTGGACTCCTAAATGAGTGTCCCAGTCTCAAAATAATGTTATATATTACCCCAGTGGTCACTCATAACGGGGGACATATTTTGTTATATTTCTCACTTTGAAATATCCTGTATTGGTTTAACAGTTAATTTTATTGTGTAGTTCAGTTGAGCTGGACCAATCGGCGTACTCATACTATAACGTGACATAATTCTGATCAAGTTTGGCATTGAAGAGAAAACGTTTTGTCCTTTCTACAAGTGGTACACTTTAGCTGGAATATCTAATTGGCAAGACAGTTTTGTAGTAATAAATATAATATTACATTTGTGTCCATGACAAACGATGTTTACAACATTCGTGCCTAAAATCTGATAATTTAGGTACTCGTGTCGTAAATATTGTCTGTCATGGACACTAATACCCTATTTATGTATGGTAATTTTAACTTTGAATTTCCAGGTGGTTATTTCTGAACACGACCGACCCAGCAGGACAGTTGCAGTGGCTTGTTAAGGTTCTACAGGCAGCTGAAGATAACAAAGAGAAGGTACTGTGACTGAATTAACTGATAAACTAAGAATTGTAGCAATAATAAATACTGTATTTGATGTATTAAATGCCCTCCAGTAACAGTGGAACTCATGTCAACATGTACTCGCTGTTTTTAACCTTCTGACTACTGAATTATTTTTTGTGAAAAATGGTGTTAGTGGGTATACAAATACATTTTCACTTATTTACTGAATTAAAAAAATATAAAAAAATATAAAATGTTCATATGTGAATTGGTACGATGTATTTTCAAAAGAATTTCATGTTTAGGTTACATTTTATGTCCGTTAAAAACTATCAAAATTGCTACAAAAAATCAACGTCAGTTTTACATACGTACATTAGAATCTAGATGTCCAGAATATCATCCATTATTAAAACTCCATGTACTTTATTAACTCCAAACTTTTTCTGTAAACAACTTGATCTTTCGTCGACCATTTCACAATTTTCAATGTGCATAAAACGATCGAATTTACCATCAAATTAGCTGATTAAATTGACTATCAATTCCTCAGATTGTGAACGTTCCACCATTACTGTCAAATGAGGAAAAACACAGTTTTTAAATCAATTTTTTAAAAATAATTCTGAAAGGGAAACAAACCATGCCACTAAACACTGTGACCTATTTCCTGTTTGGGCATGAACATTAGACATTTCCGGGTGCAAAATGGCAGGGAAATCGGATTAAAGGGTAACAGTTTTGGCAAACATTGGTCAGTTTTCATGACATTGGGCGAGATATCCTTCATATCAAATTCCATTATAATGCTTAAGGTTAAAAATATGTACATTCGTTTCCACGGAAGTCACATGGTATAAATATTGTAACAAAGTCTGAGTTTATAATATTTTCTAGGTTCACATCATTGGTCACATTCCGCCTGGTTTATCAGACTGCCTCAAATCCTGGAGCTGGAACTATTACAAGATTGTCAACAGGTTTGCTCTTTATTACATTTACTGTTATAGCAACAATTTAAAACATCGACAGACATAAAATATAATGCCAATTTATATCATTTACCACCCTTTAAATGCATTTTTGGACCTCAAATATAACATAAATTGAAGACAGTATCAGGAGTAGCCTATATGGCAGCAACGGTTTGTTCTATTAACATGGTCCTTAGCCATATGTCTGACGCCATAAAGCAGAAGGAATAGCCTATATGGCAGCAGCGGGTTTCCATTCTAGCAATATGGTGTCCTTAACCATACGTTTGACGCCATAACCATAAATGAAATGTGTTGAGTGTGTCGTTAAATACTTTCTTTCTTGTGTCATTTAATGTTTAAAGACAATAATAGTTTAAATACAAACTGCAATAAGTTATAACTACCTGGGGAACAAATAACAAATTTATTAAAACTAATCCCAAGATTTAAGATAAAACTTGTAACATTAAAAAAAAGTTGGTCCAAAAATGTCTAATGCTATGAATTCTTAAATATTCATATTTTACTTAAGTCATCAGCTCATTCCTGCATGGACTCGAGCAGTGTCTTGTTCCAACCAATGCTCCACAACTTTTTTTTTTAAAGTTAGGCAAGCTGATAATAGCACCAACAAATTCTTAATTCATGAAACACTTTTAAATCTTTTATATCTTTGGTATCCAAGTTGTATTTGATTCTTTTCCAACAGGTACGAAAGTACAATAGCTAGTCAATTCTTCGGCCACACTCACTTCGACCATTACGAGATGTTCTATGATGAAAGTAACTTCAGGAGACCGGTCAGTGTAGCGTACATTGCTCCTAGTGTCACACCGTTTCCCGAACTCAACCTGGGATACAGGATTTACACTGTAGACGGGAACTACCCCAGGTCCTCATGGGTAGGTGCAATTTATTGGAAAGAATAGTATTATAGTAATTCTATTATGATTTTTTTTTAATATAAAAATATTTGTGTGTAGGTAGATTTTATTGGAAAAAAACATATTACAGTATTTCTATTTTATGATTTTTATTTTGTGGGTAGATTTTATTGAAAAGAATAGTTTACACTATTTCTGTTGATTATTATTAGGCCTATTTGTTATTTTGAATATTATTGTTAGGCCTATTTATTTAATTTGTATCAGTATTATTATTATTATTATTATTATTATTATTATTATTATTATTATTATTATTATTATTATTATTAATAATGTATTGCAGGGTTCTATCTAGCATCTGGAAAGGGAGTCATCTTGACTCGCAGGTTTTTATTTGGGGAGTGAAACATTAAAAAATGGGAGTCATCACATGTGCATATAAGTTTCTTATTTATATTACATGCACATAGTAAAGAAATCGGAAATAGTCTGCGTCAACACACACACACACACACACACACACACACACACACACACACACACACACACAGAGTATTTTAGGTAAATATTACGTCATATGCAGCATTGCTGCATCATGTACAACCCCACCGGTCTCGATGGCGTAGTGGTCTAAGCCATCGGTTTCAAAGATACGGCTGGTAGGTACTGGGATCATATCCCGGTACCGGCTTCCACCCAGAGCGAGTTGCTAACGACTCAGTGGGTAGGTGTAAGGCCACCACACCCTCTCTTCTTCTCTAACCCTTAACACGGTTACTACTAACCACTAACCTCCTGTCCTGGACAGACAGCTCAGGGTCCTGAGGCGTGTGACAGGACAGGCGTGCGCTATAACAGCTTGCTTTGAATGTGCACGTAAAACGTGTTTACCTTACCTTACTATGTGCAACCCTGGTATTAACCAGCCTGTCACACATTCACAAGATTGATCAGTCAGTGAGCCACTAGGGATGTTTTTTAATTAAAAATGTGTCTTGACACTATAACGTGTCTGATATAACTTAATACGAATGTGTTGACTGCATCATTAAATAACAAAACTGTTATTATAAAATGGTAGAATTTATGGAGAGAATAGTATTAAATTATTATTTTATTTTAATATAAGAGTGTGCGTTATTTTATAGAATGTGTTTGTAGAGGGTCACAGGCATTTCCAGCACTTGTATCAATCATAAATTGTTAAACACGTTATTCTATACTGTAAATAACATTTAGGAAATGAGCCATTTACAAACTGCTGGCACCTTAATGGCCTAGTGGTTAATGTGGTCAATCTGGTATCTTAAAATTTTTTTTTTTTTAATTTTCAGGCTGTTCTGGATCATCACAACTTCATTATGAACTTGACCGAAGCAAACCTTTACAACAAACCTATCTGGCAGTTCGAGTATTCAGCAAAGGTATGCTCAATCACACTCAATGCAAATACATGTTATATACACAGGCTAGAGATACACACAGGCTAGAGATGTACAAATCTTGTAGTCAGCCAAATAAAACAGTGTAGGAGAATGTCCCTTTAATCACACAGTTGTGCCTTTTTCTCATAAAATTCATTGGGGGGTGGGGGGTGGTGGACAATCATAATGCCAAAACCATCATCAATAATTCTTAAATGCATTTCAATCGTAACATTTAGATGAAGCCCCTGGACCCTTGCTCCATCAAATATTTGTCAGTGACTAAATTTACAGTTTTGGTAACAAACATTTATTAGCATTGAATTAAAAAATGTTTACTTTGTTAGTTTTTAATTTTCTTCAAAAAATTAAAATTAAAATGTATTTGCTTTTTACTTTAAGGCTGCTTACCAGATGAAGTCACTGTTCCCCTCTGACTGGGATCACCTCATTGCCCAGATGAATAAAAATTCCACTCTACTGCAGCTGTTTAACAAGTAAGTTTGTTAAAATATTGTGTATATAAGAGTATGGGTGTTGTTTTTTGTTTTAATTTGTTGTATTGTTATTCTGTCTTCAGTCTGTCTTGTTGCTGGTATCTCTACCAAATATTCCTTGGAAGAGTTACTTAGATCGATCACCTGTTTCAACCCCTCATCCCCTACCATGACAATAACAGATTTGCTCACTACAAAGGATGCCATTTTCGTTTAATATTCCTCGGGTATCGATCAAATTAGTCATGTAATCTAATTTGCAAAGTTATCATTTACTTTGTTTCTATTTGATTGCTTACTGATTATATGATAAATAGAGATTATTACCCGAGTGTGTTTACGTATCGTCAGTATCATGTATTAAGAATAAAAATTGTATTATGCG
>JAVCKW010144345.1:0-34778 GCA_034780715.1 Peltospira delicata | reverse complement strand
ATAGAATCTATTGGATAAACTACTTGTAAGTGAGTTATTGCTTTTTGAATTCTACTTATATGAATATTTGCTTCATCTAAATACAATGCTAATCTTTTAGATTTATCCATCTAAATTCATCCTTTACTTTATATCCTGATCCCTACTTTATCAATATGTTGTTTTAGTTTATTATTTGATATTTTATCATAATTTATAATATCTAATTTATACGGTAAATTTAGCTCTTCAATATTAGCTTTTATTTCACATAAATCACTAAAACTTATATTATCTCCAACAATTGCTATATCTATATCTGAGCCTTCTTTTGCATTACCTTTTGCTCTTGAACCAAATAATATTATATCATTAATTTGCTTATTTTTTATAATCTTACTTTTAATATCATTTAATATACTTTTATCAATATCCATATTGATTTTCTTCTTCTTTTATCAAATTAAATTTATCTCTTAATTTATAAAAAAGCTCAATATATTTTTGTGAAATTGTATTAAAAGCATCTTCAAGTATCTCTTCATCATAAGCATGTGAAGTATAATTTCTAGCTTCTATACTATTCATCCACAATTTTCCATCACTAACTATTCCAATTTCAAAAGCTTTTCTTATAGCATCTCTTGAACCTTTAATATTTTGATATCCTTGATACTCTAAATAATCTTTTAACATCTTCCATGCTAATTCATGTGTAAATTCAAATGCTTGAATTAAACCTTGTTTTTCAAGTAAAGATAGCTCCCTTTGTTTTGATAACTCAATAGCCTCATCTAATCTTTTTAAAGCTTTTTGATAACTATCAAATCTTTGAATCCATCTTATATCTTGACTCATACTTCATATCCATTTGGATTTTTACTCTGCCAATTCCAACTATCTTTACACATATCATCTATTGACTTTTTAGCTCTCCAGTTTAAAACCTCATTTGCATAACTAGGATCTGAATAGCATTTCGCGATATCTCCTGGTCTTCTTTTTACAATCTTATAAGGTATCTCTTTTTTTGAAGCTTTTTTAAAAGCTTTTAATACTTCAAGCACACTATATCCTACTCCAGTTCCTAAATTTACTATTAATACTTTATCTATACTGTTTAGTTTTAAAAGTGCTTTTACATGTCCATATGCCAAATCCATTACATGGATATAGTCTCTAACTCCTGTGCCATCTTTTGTGTTATAATCATCTCCAAATATGCTTAAAAACTCTCTTTTTCTAACTGATACTTGAGCAATAAATGGCATAAGATTATTTGGAATACCGTTTGGATCTTCTCCAATAAGTCCAGATTTGTGAGCTCCAACTGGATTAAAATATCTAAGTATAATGATTTTCCAACTATTATCACTTATATATAAATCTTTTAAAATTCTCTCTATCATATATTTTGAGGTTCCATATGGATTTGTTGTTGCTCCTACTGGAAAATCCTCTTTTATAGGAGTGGTTTTTGGATTGCCATATACTGTTGCTGAGGAGCTAAAGACTAGATTTTTGCACTCATATTCTTTCATAACTTCTAACAACCTTATAGTGCCAATAATATTATTGTCATAATATTTAAGTGGCTCTTCTACAGACTCGCCAACAGCCTTAAGACCAGCAAAGTGAATAACTGAGCTTATCTTGTGTGTAGAAAAAACCTCTTTGAGTTTAATTTTATCTCTAATATCACCTTTTATAAAATCGATTTTTTTATTTATAATCAACTCTACTCTTTTGATTGCCTCTTTAGATGAATTGGATAAATTATCATAAACTATAAAATCTATACCATTTTTAGCTAACGACACCAATGTATGGGTTGCAATATATCCTGCCCCACCTGTAATTAACACCATATATTATAACCATTATTAATAATCATTTTAAATCCTAATGTCATATATCACAAATAGATCGAATTTTACAATAAAAAGTATAATTTTTAATTAAACCTTTTTTATTTTAAATATCTATAACTCCTATTAAATTTAATAGTGTAAAAACAATAGCAATAACAGCAATATATCTGATACTAAAATACCATATATTAAAAAACCAACTAGGTGCTTGTGTTGCTATTGTATCATTAAGCCTATTTTTTGGTATAACAAATCCTACAAATATAGTCACTAGTAATGCACCAAGAGGTAAGAGTATATTTGTGGTAAGTTTATCAAAAATATCAAAAAGAGAAAGATTAAAAAATGTAAACATATCTTTATATTGAAGTGAATCTGATAATATCACAAAGACACCTACAACAAATACTATTGACATTAATAATATTGTAGAGTCTCTTCTTTTTAGTTTGAATTTGTTTGATATATACATAACAGATGGTTCTACCAATGATATAGCAGAAGTAAACCCAGCAAATGCTAATGCTAAAAAAAATAAAATTGAAAATATTGTCCCAATAAAACCAATTTTGGTAAACACTACAGGAATGGTGACAAAAACAAGACCAGGTCCATTTGCTACCTCTTGCCCAAACTCAAATACAAAAGTATAAAGCATAATACCACTTAAAATAGCAATAAATGTATCAATAAATACAATATAAAAAGTTGATTTAAATATATTTGTATTTTTAGGAAGCGATGAGGCATATGTAAGCAATACTGCCATACCAACAGATAATGTAAAAAATGAGTGTCCTACTGCTTGGATAATGGCTGTTGAGTTTAGTTTATTGAAATCAAATGAAAACATAAAAGTTAGAGATTTATAAAAGCCATCTAAATTTGAAGCATACAACAATAAGCCAACTATGATAATAACAAGAAGAGGCATAAAGATTCTATTTGTTTTTTCAATTCCATTTTTTATCCCTTTTGTAATAACAAATCCTACTAAAATAGATACAATAAGATGAAATAGTATTACAAAGTATATCTTTTTTTGAATTAGACTATTAAAATGATTTCTTGCTTCATCTATACTATTTGGCAAAAACCATACAGAATCTATCAGATAATAAAGTATCCACCCAATCACCACAGAATAAAATGTCATAATAATAAGTCCTGTAAAAGCAGAAAATCCAGAAAGTTCCCATTTTGCTTTAGACTCTTTGGGCTTTAGAGCATTAAAGCTACTAATAGCATCACTTCTGCCTAAATAACCTATCAATATTTCAGCAGCCAATACAGAAAAACCTACAAAAACTACTGTAATTAAATAGACAATAACAAATGCACCACCACCATATTCGCCCACCATATATGGAAATTTCCATATATTTCCAAGCCCAACAGCACTACCTGCTGCTGCTAAAACAAATCCAAATCTTGTAAAGCCACTATTTGCCATAAATCAACTCCTTAAACATTAATCATCTAGCAATCTTTTATATCCGTAAGAATTAACTGAGGAAAAATATGATTATTATATATATTTTTTTTAATTACAAACTTACATTTTACAATATCTCCGACTGTAAATCTATTTTTTGTAAAAAAGATAACAGCATCTACTATTTTTTTACCATTTTTTTGCATTAATTTTAATTTTATATGCTGTTTTTGCTCTCCAATAGAGACAATATTTTTAATTTGTAAATTATTGGCTTGAAATATTGGATATTCATTATCTTTTCCATAAGGTTCAAATGCTTGTAATAGATTAACAATATCTAAATCGACAATATCTAAATCAATATATCCAAAAATATTATCTAAAACCAAATGTTTATCATATTTATCAAGCTCTTTTTCTATTAAATTTTTAAAATTATCAAAATTATCAAATTCTAAACTAAGGCCAGCAGCACCCTTGTGACCACCAAAACCTATTAGATAATCTTTTGCTTTGTTAATAATTTCATATATATTTATATTATCTATGCTTCTTGCACTACCTTTTAAAATATTTTGTTTTTTACAAAACACTATGGCAGGTTTTTTAAATTTATCAACAAGCTTAGAGGCGACTATACCTATTACACCTTCATTATACTCTTTGCTATATGATAAGATAATATTTTTATTTTCATCCACATCTTTGATAGTAGTCTCAAAAATATCTTGTTGAATTGTTTTTCTAAGCTCATTTAAACTATTTAATTTATCATATAAAATAGATGATTTTTGCATATCTTTTTGTAATAAAAAATCAAATGCCAACATAGCATTATCAATTCTACCAGCTGAATTTATTTTAGGAGCTATATTAAAGGCTATATCCATGCTATCTATCTCTGTTTTATTTAGTCTTCGTTTTATGGTCAAAAGTGCCTCTCTTTTTGTATTGTTAAACTGTTTTAAACCACTTTTTACCAATACTTTATTGATAGATTTTATTGGCATCAAGTCAGCTATAATGGCAATGGATAAAATATCTAAATAATCTTTTAAATTTATATTTAAATTCATTATCTTTTTCATACCAGCGACGATATACCAAGCAATAGTGGCACCACAAATCTCATCTTCTGGAAATTTACAATCTTTTTGTTTTTGATTTACAATAGAGTATGCTTGTGGTAATGTATTTGGTAAAGAGTGATGATCTGTGATAATCAAATCTATATTTTTATTTTTACAAGCTTTAGATGCTTCTATGGCTGATATGCCATTATCTACAGTGATAATTAAATCAGCCTCAATATTATCTACAATTTGTTTGGATATACCATATCCATCTTTAAATCTATCTGGAATTATTACCTTGATGCTTTTGCCTATAAAATTAAAAAACTCTGCCATTATTACACTAGAGACTACTCCATCTACATCATAATCTCCTATAATTACTATTTGCTCTTGATTTTTTATAGCTCTTTTTATTCTATTGCAACTTTTTTTCATATCCTTAAAGACAAATGGATCTGGTAAATCTTTTAATGATTTGATTTTGTCATTTAAACTTCGTTTTAGTAATATATTTTTTATATCATCTTTATTTAATTTATTTATCAATATACTACCTTGCACAAATATAAGCCATTTGCACTAGCTGGCTTGGTTATAAATCTTTTTTGATTTTGTAGTTGTTTTGTTAAATCTTGATTTGTTAGTTTTTTGTCTGATATATTTATAAGAAATTCTACCATCAATCTTACCTGACTTCTTAAAAAACTATTTGCAACCATCTTAAATATATAAAACTCTTTATATTCATAAAATTTGGTATTATATATTATTTTATTTTTATTTTTTATCTGTTTGTCTTGTTTGCTAAACATAGAAAAATCGTGTATGCCATTAAATAAAGATATTGCTTGTGAAATTTTTTTTGTATCAAGATATGGCTTGTATGCAAAATAACTATTTGTAAATACTGTTTTGTATCTACAACAGATATATCTATATACCCTTTTTTTGGCACTAAATCTTGCATGAAAATCTCTATTTACTAATTCTAATTTTATAATTTCTATATGTTTTAAAGAGCTATTTAAGATATTTTTTAGATAATCTAGCTTGGTTTTCCAATGCAAACTTATATCTATATGAAATACCTGACCAGTAGCATGAACTGCCTTGTCGGTTCTACCACTTCCAGTTATTTTTGAATATTCATTGATATTTTTAAACACTTCTTGAAGAGAATCTGTTACGGTAACTTTGTTTGGCTGTTTGGCAAATCCAAAAAATCTACTTCCATCATATTTGATTGTAGCTTTTACTCTTATCAAAACTTTTTTATTACCATTTTATAAAATATAATACATGTTCCAATAAGCCAAAATAGAGGAACCAATACTAATCCTAGTGGATATGGTGTCTCATTTACCAAAAAAGCAAAATAAAAATATACCATTATGTGGATTGTGATTAAAAATGAGATATATTTAGATGGGTGCCTATGTTCTGTTATGCCTAGGTATAGTATGGGCAAAACACAAAGCATTGGAAAAAGAACTAAAAATATTGGCATAAATAAAAAATCATACTTTTTTTCTTTTAATATTTTTAGCCAAAATAGATGTATTTCTAGATATCCAAATATTGTTGGTCTATTTTTTTTATTTATAACCATTTGTGAGAAATTGATTTGATCTAACATCTCTTTTTGTTTAGTAAATATTTTTCCATTTTTTAATTTAAGCTGTATATTTCCATTTGAGTTTTCATATGAAGCCTCTTTTGCCAATATAAAACTACTTTGATTTTGAAAATTATTTGAAAATAATACTATATTTCTCTCTTTATCTTCGCCACTTATAAAAATATGCCAATTATCAAATTTTTGAACAAATCCTGCTTTATTTAAATTTTTTAATCCAGTATTTGTTTTTAATTCTTGAACTAATAATTTATAAGCCTGCATTGTAACAGGCATAACAACAAATGCCAATACAAACATAACAAGCGATATTAATAAGCTATTTACAAATATAATTTTAGCTAATTTTAATGGAGATAAACCGATAGAAAACAGCACTACCATTTCAGAATCCAAAGATAATTGCCTAATAGATATCACAAATGATACAAAATAGACTACTGGCATCAAATATATTGCCATATTTGGTATTTTATATGCCAACAACAATAAAAGAGTTAAAAAATCTATTTGAGCTATATATGTTTTAGTAACTATTTCTACAAAAGATATTATCGCTGTCAACAAAAATACAACAAAAAGTATTTGTAAAAAAACCCTACTAAAATAGAATAATATATAATTTTTGGTAATAGTCATGATATGATTTTTAAAATTATATAAATCTGTTTATCCAAAAAAAGGGCAATAGTAGTGCCGACAAATAGATACGGTATAAATGGTATTGATTCTGTTTTGGACAGTCTAGCCATAATAGATGGAATTATAGCAATCACTGAAGATATAAAAATAGCTATAAATGCGAGCTTAATCCCAAGTAAAGAGCCTATAATGCCAGCTATTATTATATCTCCATCTCCCATTGCCTCTTTTTTTACAACAAATGATACATAAAATTTTAAGATAATAAAAAAACCAGATATCACAAAAATATCCAAAAATGTATCAAATTTTATACTTATCACAAATCCAATCAAAAGAGTAAATAGACTTATTTTATCTGGTATTGCTTTGTGTTTGTAATCTATAACTGCAAGTGCAAAAAATAGAGACAACAATAATGATACCAGCAAAATATCCAAAAATATATAAAATTTTAATGATACAGCTACAAATATTAATGATACAGTTATTTCAATTATAGGATATATAGGAGATATTTTGTTTTTACAATCTGGGCATCTAGCTTTTAGATAGATATATGATAATATTGGAATATTATTATAAAATTTTATTTTATTTTTACAATCTGGACAAAAAGATGGCTTTAATATAGTATCTATATTATTGGGTATCCTATATATTAATACATTTATAAAACTTCCAAATAACAGACCACTTATAGCTATAAACAAAATATTATAAAATGTCAAATTTTCTCTTTTAATTAATTATTAATAAACTCTATCATAAATTGATTATATCAAAATTTTATTTAAATCTTTTTTGTCCTACTCTATATAATGCAAAATCATATTTTACAGGATCTTTTTTATCAAATTCTTTAAGTTTTTTTGTCAATAAAATAGCAGCATATAAATCATATCTATCTCTTTTTAATAAACCTAGTTTTTTAGATACATTAAATGTATGCACATCAAGTGGAATTATCAAATCCTCTGTTTGGACATTTTTCCATAAGCCAAAATCGATATTATCCTCTCTTACCATCCATCTAAAATAGAGATTCCATCTTTTATATGGCGATTCTCCTATTAGTTTTTTTGTAGGTAGTTTTCCTATTAAAAATTTATAACCTTTAGAGCTATAGCTATTTATTTTATATATTGTAGATATGAGATTGTAAAGACCGTCTAATATATTATGCTCTTTTTTATATCCATCTGTAAAAATATTTTTTATAGAATCAAACTCTTTTAATCTTTTAATGGTGATAAAAAACTCTTGAATATCTCTTTTGTTTTGAAATCTATAATATCTATCTTTTACAATTTCATTAAATGAAAAATCCAAAGAGCTTAAAAACTTTACAATAGCAGATACATTTCCATAAGCAAACAAAGAGCATATAAGACTTATATATTCATCTTTATATTTCTTTGCTATTAGTATTGGGTCTGGGTTTTTTAAAGATACCTCATCTATTTTATCTCTTTTTTTATATTCATTATCAAGAATTGTTTTTAAATTCATTTTTCTCTTTTTGATTAAAAATTGCTTGTAAATAATCGCTTATAGAAATCAGTGAAAATGTTATCAAAAATATAATAAACCCAGCAAAAAAGCTAATCCACCAAGCACTTTTAATAAATGCTTTGCCTTCACTTATGATAAGCCCAAGGCTAACATCAGGCGAAGTTATACCAAGTCCTAAAAAGCTAAGACCACTCTCTGCTAATATAGCTCCACTTACACCAAAAGATAAACTAATCAAAAATATAGGAGCTAAAAGTGGAGTAAAATATTTGGTAATTATTTTAAATTTATTTACACCTGCTAATTTTAATATTTTTATATATGGTTGATATGATATCTTAAAACTCTCGCTTCTAATAAGCCTAGCAGTGCTCATCCAGCCTGTTATAAATATAATAAAAATAAGAGCAATAACTGAAGCTTCTATATAACTAATAAGAGCCAAAAGCAGAAAAAAGGTTGGAAATGTAAGAAACATATCTATTATTACTATAACCATTTTATCGATATTGCCTCTAAAAAATCCAGCAGTAATTCCAACCATCAATCCAATAAATGTAGCTATAAGTGAGCTTATAAATCCAACCAAAAGAGATGTTTGGGTTCCTTTTGCGCATAATGCCACAAGATCTCTTCCAAGCCTATCTGTTCCAAATGGATGATTTAAAGATGGTGGTAATAAAATTAGATTTTTATCTATAGCATCAAAGGGTATGGGATAAAGATAGGGTGTTGTAATAGAAAATATAATTATAGCTAATAATATAATAAGGCTAATATAAAAGCTATTTTTCATTATGGCTGTTTTATTCCAAGCAGAGTATTTAACATTTGATCTATTGTGGTGATAACTTTAGCATTTGCTTGATAGGCTGTTTGAAAAACCATAAGACTACTAAGCTCTTCATCTAAATTGACTTTTGTTACTGATTCAAACTCATTTTTTATTGTTTTATTAAGAGCAGATTTTGTATCATACTCTTCGGTAGATGCATATGTATCACTAGAAATTTGTGTTGCTGTTTGTGTAAAAAATCCAGATATAGTATCACTTACAAAACTATTGATATCTTTTTTTAAAAACTCTACTTTATCGTATTGAAGTTGTTTCATAGCTAATGCTACCTGATTATCTCCAGATACTGATGTTCCACTTGCACTAATTTTACTTGAATCATTTGAAAGCTCTAAATTAACACTAATATTTCTAGCACTATTACCGTCAAAAAATCTATGCAATCCTAAAGCACCAGCAAAATTTGTATCATTATCATCTATAGATATAGTAAAATTTGAGTTTTGATCTCTTTTTGAGATTGTAAGTTGACCATTATCAAGTCTAGCAACAAACATATCATCTACATCATCAGTAGAAGAAGCATTATCGTTATCATCAGCATTTGCATTTATCTGGTTTACTATATCTTCTACTGTTGTATCTGTGCCTATATTTATACTTCTAGTTGCAACCTTATCTCCATTGCTATTGTATATATTTATATCAAAATTACCAGTTTTAATACTTCTATCTAATCCTGTTACTATCATTTTTTCATTTATAGATATAAGCCTATTTGAAACCATATTTGATGTTGGGTTTAATGCATATCTTGAATTAGTAGCATTTATAAGCCCTGAGGCAAAAGAGTCTAAATCATCAATATATCTTTGCAAGGTGCCATCTTGAAATCTATCGTTATTTGCATCATATTTTCTACCTCTAAGATCAAGCATAGCACCGATTTTTCCACCTATAATTTTATCTTCTATATTTATATTGTCACCATCTTGATATTCAAAATATATATTTCTATATCTTTGATTATTCTCATCACCACTTACCGCTAAATGATTTGTTTTTCCAAGATCTACAAGAACCATACCGTTTAATGATAATGTATATTGACCATTTGGGTTAGAGCGAGAATCAATGCTACCTGGAATATCGCTATTGTTGCTTGTTATGCCTTTATTTGTTACATCAATTGGAACTAGGCTACTAAGAGTAAGCTCCAATTTGTCTCGTTTGTCTCTTAAGTCATTTGATATATTTCCTTTTATAGATTCTTGTACTACAATTTGTTTGTTTATATCTGCTATTTGATCTACTATATTATTGATTTCATTTATAAGGGTAGGTAGCTCATTATCTATCTTTTTTTGTATATCTACAATATCATCTCTTAAGCCTCTTGTGTTATCTACCAGCCTAGTTGCTTTGGATAATAGATCAGCCTTTTGTGCTTGAGATGTCGGATTTGAAGATAGCTCTGACCACTGATTAAAATACTCTTGTAGGTTTTTATATAGACCAGATTTATCTATTTCTGGAAAAAGATGAGAAACCTCTTTTAGTTTAGATTGCCTGTAATTGGCATATGATAAATCCATAGAAGATTCTTTATATCTTGAAAATTTAAACTCATCAAATATTCTCTCAATAGTAGATACACGAGCACCCTCACCTATTACACCACCGCTGTTGTTGAAGCTATTGCTTATATTTGATACTACTCTTGCTCTTTGTCTAGTGTAAAATTCACTATTTGCATTTGCCACATTATGACTTGCTACACTAGTTAAAGTAGAAGATGTCTTAAGACCTGTATAGCTTGTGTTTAAAGCTCCTAGTAAGTTTGACATTTTAGTTACCTTTTGTGACAAAACTAATCAATAGATAACTATCGATTATTATACATCAATTTTTAGCATACTAGAGTTGGTTACTTTTTTATCATATCCATCTAGCTCTTTTGGCACTATTTGATCAAGAAGGGAGTTGTAAAATTCACTAATAGTAAGCACAAATTTAGCATATCTTTTGTTTAATTTTTTTAGCTCTTTTAGCTTTGATTTAAAGTTGTCAAGTTTTTGTGATATATCTTTGTTTAAAAGCTCTTCCATTTTCTTATCTGGATTGTCTTTTACCAATTTTAAAAGCTCATTATCAAGAAGCTTTTTTTTCTGCTCAAATGATACAATTAAATCTTCTTTTACTTGTATGCTGGCAAAAACCTCTTCATGGTTTGCTTCTTTGATATTTTTAATATCTTTTTTTGTGATATCTATTAAAGAGTTTAAATCTTTTATGGATAGATCCAAATGTTCTTCAACCATAAATTTTCCTTAGTCACAGCAAATTTATAAGCTGTGAACTAAGAGGCGAACAAAGAGTTCTTAAAATAGCTCTTCGCTCATCTTTTTAGCTACAGCTTGCATATTTAATGAGTAAGTACCATTTGCTATCTGTTGCTTTATTCTAGCTACATTAGATTCTGCTACTTCACTACTTTTTGCACTTTCTTTTTTGTCCGCCTTTAAATTGGAAGCGGATGTATATTGATGTGCATTACCAATATACAAAGATGTTTTTGAAATCATTCCTGCTTCCTTGCATTGAATTTGATAAATATTAGTTTATCAAAATAACTATCGACAAAAACTTAAATCTTTTTAATTTTTTTGAATATCCTGTAAATAATTAAAAAGAAGTTCACTATATCCAAAATTGCCACTAATCTCTTTGCTTAGTTGCTCATTATACATTGATTTATATATGTTGCTACCAGCTTGCTTTGGAAAAAGAGAATTTTCATTTTTCAAAGTAATATCAAGTAATGTTTTTAAAAGCAAAGATTCAAATTCATCAGACAACTCTTTTAACTCTTTTTTGCTCTTATTATCAATATCTTCCTCTTTTTTAGGCAACACCTTTGAAGTATTCATATTGATATTTGATAAATCAACCTTTAACATCCCTTTTCTCCTCAAATAGAGTAGTTTTAATTAAGCAATTACTATTCCAAGTTGTGTTAAGATAGTAGTCAAATTTTTTGGAGAAATATTATGTTTAAAAGAACTAGAAGATTAAGAAATAACAAAAATCTAAGAACTTTAGTAAATGAAACATCTCTTAATATAGAAGATTTCATATACCCTCTTTTTATACAAGATGGTATTAAAGAGAAAAAAGAGATATTATCTATGCCTGGTATATTTCAGATGAGCATTGAAGATGCAATAGTTGAGTGTAAAGAGCTAAAAGAGCTTGGAATATATCATATAATATTATTTGGTATACCTATTTACAAAGATGACAAAGGAAGCGAGGCTTGCAATAGTAACTCTATAATATCAAAAGCGATAACAAAAATCAAACAAGCACATCCAGATATGGTTATTACAACAGATTTGTGCTTTTGTGAATATACAAATCACGGTCATTGTGGCATATTAGATGACAAAAAAAGGTCTGTAGATAATGATAAAACTTTACAAATATTACAAAAACAGGCACTAATTCATGCAAAAGCTGGTGCTGATATAATAGCTCCAAGTGGAATGATGGATGGAGTGGTCTTTAGTGTAAGAAACAAACTAGATGAAAATGGATTTTATGATTTGCCGATTATGAGCTATTCTAGTAAATTTGCAAGTGCATATTATGGGCCATTTAGAGATGCAGTTGATTCTAGCCCTAGTTTTGGAGATAGAAGAACTTATCAAATGAGTCCAGCAAATAGAAATGAAGCAATACAAGAAAGCTTGCAAGATGAGGCAGAAGGAGCTGATATTTTGATGATAAAACCAGCTCTTAGTTTTTTAGATATTGTAAGGGATATTAGAAATAACTCAAAACTTCCAATAGCCGTCTATAATGTTAGTGGTGAATATTCTATGTTAAAACTTGCAGCAAAATATAACTTAGTAGATTATAATCAAATACTTTTGGAAACAATGATTAGCTTTAAAAGATCAGGAGCTAGTATAATTATATCATATCATGCAAAAGAGGTTGCAAGATTGATTAACAACAAAAACATAGCAAAATATTTTTAAGATATTTTTAACTTATTACTAAATAGATAAAAATTGGTCTATTTAGTTGATAATATTATAAGTTTTTATCTGAAAAACCTTTGCTTACATTATCTTTTTCTTTACTATTATATTTGTCATTAAAATATTGTTGATAATAATCACCGTCACTTTTTTTATTGTATGTAAAATATAAAATTCTTCTACTTTTTGTAGTGCTTTTATTTTTTTTGCTTCTATGTGGTGCTATATCGCTAAATATTACAGCATCACCTGGATTTAAATCTACTCTTGTAAATTTAAGTGATTTTTCAAATTCTTCATCCAATTTTTCCCTACCATCTTTAGTGGTATTATTATACAGCTCTTGGTATGTTAGTTTTGTTTTATTCCATTTTGCTACCTCTAAAGCTCCATTTTCCTCATTTGACTCATCAATAGCAATTAGGACATTGAAAAAATCTTGACAATATTCATACCAACCATCTCTTTTGTTGCCATCTTTATCTATCCATGTAAATATGCTATCATAATGAGCAAAAAATCCTTCACCTTGAGGTGGTTTTACATTATATTTATCCTTAAATAACAACATATCCTCATCAAAAATAGCTTTTAAAAGCTTAGTAATTTTACTATTTATTGGATTAAACTCTTTTTTATATCCTATTTTTTCAACTCTTCTTAATCTGTTTTTATTATCAAGATACTTATATACATCATCACTACTAATTAATTTATCTAAATTATTTTCTAGCTCTTTTACCTCGCTAGATGTCAAAAAGTTTGCTATTTTTACATATCCGTTTTCTAAATACTCTTTTTTTAATTTATGATAATCCATTTTAATCCTTTGTATAATATATAAATCTAGTAAACTTTAAAGCCTTATTTTACTAAAAACTTCATTTTACTTAAACCTTTTTGGCATTGTATCATAAATACTCTTAATATTACTGAATCCAAGTCTATTTTAATTATCAAATCAACACAACTCCTCATCTTTTATAATTTTAGAGGTTCTTTTTATTAATTTTTTTATAATTTCATCTCTATTTTTGCAAAAATTTCCATTTTTTTCTATCAAAAATAGATCTTTTGCTCTATTTTTTTGTGTATAGATTTTTGCACTCTCTATCTCTACACCAAAATCGTCAAAAAGTTTTGCTATATATGCAAAAAGTCCATGTTCATTTTTTGTATTTATTTGCATTTTTGCCAATGTGTGCGAATGGTTGCAGTCGATTTTTATATCACTTTTTTTTAAAGTAGGTATCTTAAGATTTGTGCTATTTTTCATATCAAAAGAGTTTTTTACTATCTGTTTGATATCTTCTATTTGATTTGCTTCTACTCTACTTGAAAATTCTATATGAAAAAATTTTTTATCATCAAAAAGTCTAAAAATATCCATATTAATGATATCTAAAAAGCTAAGTTTTCCAAGAAGATAACCAAGATTAAGAGGAGTAACTCTTATTATTTCTATATTTAAAAAATCTTTATTTGTTATTTTATAATCAAATCTTTTTGTATTAATAGCAAAATTTACAAGTTCGATTATTTGATTTTTAGAGTATTTTAAAAATAGTAAATTTGAGTCTATTTTTAAAATTTTATTTTTTATAATCTTATCTGCTTTTTTAAATTTTTCATCATTTAATATAGCCTGCTCTTTTCTTCTTCTTCTACTGCTCTCTTCTACCAATTTTTTATTTTCTACTGCTTCTATTGAGGCTTTATATAGTGTAAATAATAGCTTTGAAGTATGAGATGTAAATAAAGCCTCAGAAGTTCCTTTTATATCTGCGTATGTGAGTATATATATCATATCAATAATTGTTTTATTTTTTAAATAAGAGACAAAAGAAAATATCACTTTTTCGTTATATATATCTTCTTTAATTGCAGTAGAACTCATAAGGGTATGGTATCTTATAATAGTTCTTATAGTAGCTATATCTTCTAGCTTTAAATTAAACCTATCACCAAATGATTTAAATATTTCAGAGCCTAATATAGAATGATCTTTTATCTTTCCTTTGCCAAAATCGTGAAAAAACAGAGCAAGTTTTAATAAAAATCTATTATGTTTAGATAGTTTTTGATATGCTAAATAGATATTTTCATCTTCAATATTTTCTATATGATATATAGATTTTATTGAATGAAAACATACAGGTCTTTGGTGATAACCATCAAATTGAGCTAAAAATTTTATCTGCTTAAACTCTTTTACAAAATATTCTAAAATAGAATTTTTATATAAAAATAGCAATATACTATATGAATATTCTCTTTTAAATATATTTAAAAATAGATTTTTTAAATTATCATCTAAGATAGATTTTTTAATATTATAGGTGACTTTATTAAATGAAATATCTATCTTAAATGGCAAATCTTTTGTATTTAACAAAATCAAAAGAAGAGCTTTTGTATCTTTTTTGTCATTTTTGCCAACAAAATAGAGCCTATCTTGATATATAAAAATATCTTTTTTTGCACTACTGGTTATATTATTTTTTAATATATCTTTTGAGATAATTTCTATATATTTGATACAAAATCTATATATATTAGACATATTTAAAAAAACAAGCTTCATAAGCTTGCTCTCTTTTGTTTTATATCTATCGCCTTTGATTGATAATTTTGAAGCTACATCTGGTATATAATCAAACAAAAGCCTATCTTGTTTTTTACCAACACTAAAATGCAAAGCACTTCTTACCCTAAATATAAACTCTAAAGATGCTCTATAAATCTTATACTCTTCATCACCAAACAGATGTCCAAGCTGTAGTAACTCTTTTAGATTTTTTACTCTATATTTGATATTTGCTAACCAAAACAAAGTATTAGCATCTCTTAACCCACCAATATCCTCTTTGATGTTTGGCTCCATTGTTAAAAAATCTTTTGTGTGTCTTTTGTTAAACTCATCTAGCTTTGATATCACAAATTTTTTTTGTTCATATATTGATATTTTATTTAACTCAACTTTTACTTTTGAAAATAGATATGATGAGCCATAAATAAAACGAGATTCCAAAAAAGAGCTTTTTATAGTATGATCACTTTTTGATGATAAAAAAATATCATCCAAATGATGCACTCTATGAGCCAAATCCAATCCACAATCCCAA
The DNA here is from genome assembly GCA_034780715.1 of Peltospira delicata. Taxonomy (NCBI): domain Eukaryota; kingdom Metazoa; phylum Mollusca; class Gastropoda; order Neomphalida; family Peltospiridae; genus Peltospira; species Peltospira delicata. The sequence goes on along the minus strand of JAVCKW010144345.1, from coordinate 18,654 downwards.
GCAATTTGAAGTATAGTTTCAATGATAGATATCACATTATAACCATCTATTTTTTCATATACTATCATCAAATCTATATCAGAATATAGACACAACTGCTCTCTACCATAGCTTCCAAGAGCAATAAGTGATATTGGTATTTGATTGGAAAATGGAGCATACTCTTTAAATGTTTTTCTTATTACAAATTTATAGATATATTTTAATATATTATCTATCTGCTTGGTGTGTTTTACTAAAAAATCTTTACCTTGGTTTGTTTTAAATTTATCATCTAAATTTTTATAGTAGCTGTTTATCTCATTTTTAATTGTTTTGGCTACCAAAAAATCATCTGCATTTTGTGCAAATAGCTCTTCTATCTGTTCATTTAAGTTCATCTTTATCACTTAATAATTTTTTATTTTTTTAATTTTATCAAAATGTATCTGTTTTGTAGATTTTATATAAAAATTTATCTTATTTTTAGTAAATTATACATAAAATACCTTCGCCTCTTTTTAGACCTGTGCAATGCTTTTTTAGAGCAATGCTTCAGGGTGGGAACACAGCAGAGCACTCTAATTTAGTATGTGCCGCAGTAATCTGAAAAGGGGTATTTTGATTATTTACGAGAAACTATTGAAACCAAAATATAATTTTTTAAAAAACTCTTCTTATGCCATAAGTGGTTTGCTTGATATGCTAAAAAGCGAATCTTCATTTAAAATCGAGCTTATTTTGTTTGTGCTTTTATCTGTTTTTATCTACTATATTGATTTTAGTTTTATAAGCAAATTTATTATGTTTGTATCTATGTTTTTGGTGTTATTATGTGAGGCTATTAATAGCTCTATAGAAAGGGTGGTTGATTTGGTAAGTCCAGATTATCATATATTGGCAAAAAAGGCAAAAGATATTGGTAGTTTTGTTGTATTTATCAGTATAGTTATTGTTATTTTGATTTGGTTGGGTATATTTTATATAGAGTTTGCTCTTGGATAGAGCAGTTATATTTGATATGGATGGCACACTACTAGATAGCAGTATAGCTATTGTAAATAGTATAAATCATGTAAGAAAATCTATTGGATTAAAGCAATTAAACAGTAAAGATATATTACAAAAAGTAAATGACCCTACAATTTTGCCATCAAAATTTTTCTATAATAGCGATAAGTTTTTAGATATACATACATATCTATTTGAAGATTATTATAGTAAAAATTGCACAAAAGATACAAAACTATATAATGGTATAAAAGATTTGTTATATAAATTAAAAGATGATTTTATATTAGCAGTAGCTACAAATGCAAAATCAAAGCAGGCAAATATGATGTTAGAGCATATGAAAATAAGAGAGTTTTTTAAGGTAGTTATATGTTCAGATATGGTAAAAAATCCAAAACCAGAACCAGATATATTATATAAAATAATAAAAGATTTAAATATTTCGGCTGATAATTTAATTTTAGTAGGTGATAGTTACAAAGATAGCTTAGCTGCTAAAAAAGCTGGTATTGAGTCTTTATTGGTAGGTTGGGGATTTAGCACTTTAGATAAAGATGATATCATTAATGATACCAAACAGCTAGAGCAGAAAATATATGCTAAATTTAATAAAATATTTGATATATAAGTTTAATGTTTTGCCAATAAAGGCAATGATTGCTATACAAATGGAGAAAAAATGAGATATTTAAAATCGCTAAATGTTCAAATTTTTATAGGTGTGGTATTTGGAATTATATTTGCCATTTTGTTTCCAGATATAGCTTTAAAGCAGAAATTAATAGGGGATATGTTTGTAAATCTTTTAAAAATGCTAGTTGTCCCTTTGGTATTTGCCTCTATTTATACAGCACTTGCCAGTTTAGGCTCGATTGATAAATTAAAAAATATAGGTCTTAAAAGTTTTATGTTATATATCATAACTACAGCACTTGCTGTTTTATTGGCAATTTGTATTATGAATATTGTAGATATTGGTAAACCTATATCTTTGGATAATATAGAGCAACAAAGCAGATATCTTACAAAACCATTTTCATTTTATAATATGATAATAGGTTTTATCCCATCAAATATATTTAGCTCTTTAGCAAATGGCTATATGATGCAAATTATTATATTTTCTATATTTTTAGCAATAGCCTCATATAGTCTAAAACAAAAAGATAGAGATACTCTTTTTGAGTTTTTCAATGCTCTTAATAATGCTATGTTTTTGATTGCAAAATGGGTAATTAACTTGACACCAATAGGTATATTTTCGCTCATATCATATATTATAGCAAAGCAGGGAATAGAGATCATATATACTCTTTGGGAGTATGTTCTTGTTGTTGTTGTAACACTTATAATTCATGCAATATTTACATTGCCTTTACTTTTAGCCTTTTTTGCAAAAATAAATCCATATAAATATTTAAATGCTATTAAAGAGTCCCCAATAATGGCATTTTCAACCGCCTCAAGTGCAGCTTCACTGCCTGTTACATTAAAAGTTGCTAAAGAAAAAGGAGGTGTCAGCGAAGATAGTGCTGGCTTTGTTTTGCCACTAGGAGCTACTGTCTCTATGGATGGCACTGCCATTTATCTTGTAATTGCTGTTTTATATATTTCAAATTTAGCTGGAGTAGAAATTGGATTATGGGACCAGATGATTTTAGGACTTAGTGTTGTGGCTCTTAGTGTGGGTGTAGCAGCACTTCCTTCTGCTTCACTTGTAATGATGGTGGTTATATTAAATCAAGTAGGACTTCCAGTAGAATATATGGCAGTAATAATAGCAGTAGATAGAATACTTGATATGGCAAGAACTTCTCTTAATGTAACTTCTGATTTGGTAGTATCAAAAATAGTAGATAAAATTAGATAAGAAACCTTAAAAATTGGTGCAGTGATGATAAGTAAAATAGTAATTTTAATCCAAAAAATCTACCAATAAACTCACCACTTTCGTAGTTATCAGATTTTACACTCTTTGAGTGTAAATAATATGGTTAAAATTAACTTATTAAAAGCCTATTTTAAGTGAGATTAATATAAAATATTAATCTCTAATAAAAAAATAAAGGAGAATAGGCTTTATGGATAAGAGATATTTAAAGATATTTAAAAATTTAATTGCAAATGAAATCAAAAAAGACAAGTATGATGCTTTATTTACATTTAAAGAAAAAAAAGATGGAAAGTATGCAATTGGTGAAGATTCATTATTTGCTAAAAAATTTAAAGATATTAAAGAATTATAATGGCTAGTGCATTAACCAAAGAATTAAAAAAAAGTTATACTGAACAAATAACATATGTGCTGTATAACTTTGTTAAGTTTATTTCTATGGAAGATGCTCAAGCAATGCATGCAAAAGTAAAAGGTAAAAATATTCAAGACTTTTCAGCATGTATTTCAAGTATGATTTTAATTTTTAAAACAAAATATAGTCGAGAAAATGAACAAAGTATAAAAGAATATTTAGACGAATGTATTACTTACTTTATTAAAAAAATACAATCAAAAATAAAAAAATATATAGAAAGCCATAATTTTGGCACAAATAAAACAAAAATGGATCCTATAAAAGTTCATTATTTTTTTATTGAAGCACTGTATGAGGATGGCTATTTAGAAGATATGGATTATCTAAAGAGTATACTATCAAATATTTTTGAAGATAAATTTCAAGAAGATATGTATGACTTACATTTACTTAATAAAACACTAGAGGAAGCAAAAAAAGGTAGCAATAAAGCCGAAAAAATTAAAAACTTGCATACTCAATATGGAATTAAAGGATTGTATAATACATTCAAATTGACATATAAAATACTTAAAAATAAATATGGTGATGAAATAGAAAATAGCTTGGGAGTATAAACAAACTGTGCTTACTACCTCTAACCTCACACTAGGGCTTGTATATTTTGCCATAATTTCAAAAATATGCTAAGCTCTGGATAAATTTCATTGTGTAAAGTGAAACAAAACTCACACTTATACATTTTTAATACTTGTTCTATCCCATTTTTCTTGTTGTTAATAATTGTCATATATAAAACTTAAATATAGATTTAGCCGCACAAATAAACCCTTAGGTTTTATTTTCCCAACTTAGGACATACAACTTTTATCAGTGTAAACATCTATTTGCAAGGTTTGATTAATAATGTAGTGCCTAATTTTTTTGGGATGTTCCCTAATGGTGGGCTTTATGGCAAGCCCATGTCCTAAGTTGGGGGACACTATGTTCTAAAGTTTTCTAAATTTAAGCTTAAATATAAGAGACTTTATAAATAGCAAATTTATGCTCAACAAGATCTGTTATGACTTGTGGTATTTCTTGAACATAAAGTATTATACTAAACCCATATTCTAATTCTTTGATATTGTTTTTATCGATAAATTCTGGAAGAGCCTCTATAAACTCATTTTTTGTTATTTTATCCTCTTTTTTGCCGCCAATTGCTATATATATTTGCACTTTATTAAAATAATCATTTGGAGTATAATCGATTTTTAGTTTAATATTGGTTAATTTAATTAATCTATTTTTAATAATAAAATCGATATTTGTCTGTTTTGGTAAGCTAGCATAATAGATTGTGTTTGATTTATTAAAAGAGAATTTTGAAAATATCTGTTTAATTTTTGGGTTTGATGATTGAAGTATCCATCTAAAAAACTCATCTTGCCAAATAAGCTCACATAAAATATTGTTTTGTGTAAAACCAAAATGTATATCAAGATACTCTTTATCTAAAATATATATATCATTTATAAAAACTGTATCTATTTTAAAGCATTGTTTATCTAGCAAAAAAGAGAGATGCTTTATTGAAGTTGGTTCAATAAAACATTTATCATAACTATTTAAATAATCAAGTTCAACTAATTTTAATAATAATCGCTGAAGATCTGTGCTATTTAAAATCAATCAATCAAGCCAATAAACTATACTTTTTTGCTCTTGTTTTATTGTGCTACTCTCTCCATGTCCTGGATATAGCTTTCTATCATAATCAAGAGCTATAAATTTTTTTATACTTTTTTGCATATCGCTATGATTTGAAAAAGGAAAATCTGTCCTGCCAATTGAATTTTTAAATACAAAATCACCACTAAAAAAATTATCTCCTATCTCAATGGCACAGCACCCAGGAGTGTGTCCTGGATAGTGATGAAATTTGATTTTAATGCCATCAATATAGATAGTCTCATCACTATCCACCTTATAATCAGGAACCGATGGAGGCACTTTTAGACCAAAAGAGGATGCCTCACTTAGCATAAAAACATCTTGTTTTGGGGTATAAAGAGGTATATTAAAATACTCTTTTACCTCACTATTGCTCCAGACATGATCAAAATGTCCATGTGTGTTTAGTATTGCTATTGGGTTTGTTGTATTTTTTATCACAAAACTAAGGGCCTCTATGCCTGGGTCTATTATGATATCTTTATTGTCCACTGTGACTATATAACAGTTTGTTTGATAATCCCCACAAGGTTTTACTTTTAGCATCCTATCTCCTTTTAATAACCTCGCCAATTACATATCCATCACTATTTTGTAATACAAAATCTAGGTTTTTAGGACTAATCACAAGCACCATTCCGACCCCCATATTAAAAGTCCTATACATCTGCTCTTCATCTACATAATCTTTTATATACTCATATATATCATATTTTTGTATTAAATCTTTATCTATATTTGGGTATAAATCTTTTGGTAATGCCCTTAGAGTATTTTCTATTAGTCCACCACCTGTGATATGGGCTAGTGAGTTGATGTGAGATTTTAATTTAAAAAACTCTTTTGTATATATTCTTGTTGGCTCTAATAAAATATCTATAAGTTTTTTATCTTTGATTTTATCATCAAACTTCATATTTAATCTATTAAAAAATAGCTCTCTTATGAGCGAGTAGCCATTTGAGTGAAGCCCAGAGCTTTTTAGTGCTACTAAAATATCGCCATTTTTTACAAACCTTTCTCTACTAAGTTCATCTTTTTGTGCAATACCAACACAAAATCCAGCCAAGTCAAAGTCATCTTTTTTATACATCCCCGGCATTTCAGCGGTCTCACCACCAATTAAAGAGCAACCAGCAATCTTGCAACCTTTTGCTATGCTTTTTACAACACTAGCACACTCATTTACATCAAGAGCCGAGGTGGCATAATAATCTAAAAAAAACATAGGGGTAGCAAAATTGCAAATCAAATCATTTACACACATAGCCACCAAATCTATACCTATGGTATCAAATCTTTTAGTTTCAATAGCAAGTTTTAGCTTTGTGCCAACACCATCTGTGGCACCTAAAATAACAGGTTGTTTGTAGCCACTAGGAAGCTCATAGGCTCCAGCAAATGAGCCGATACCGCCTATTACATTTGGCGAAAAAGTGGACTTTACATCATCTTTTATTTTATCTACAAGCAGATTTCCTGCATCTATATCTACACCAGCATCTTTATAGCTAAGTTTCACTATCTCTCTTTATGCTTATCACAATTTTTAAAAAGCTTAGTAAAAACAAACAAAGAGGGGCAAAAATCAGAAATAGCCCAAACAAGAACCATAACAATCACAAAAGCTTGTAGTATAAAGCCTATCATATTTCCTTGACTCATAAGATAAGTAGCAATCGATAAAACAATCGCCATAAGTAATCTTTGCATTTTTTGTGCACACATTTTTCTATCCTTAATTTAAAATATAAAATAACAAAAATTCTATCAAAACTGTTCTTAAAAATAGCTCTAATATAATTGGTTTTTAAACTATTATTAGATAAAATCCACGACTAAATTAAAGTTAAGGACAAATATATGGAGCAGACCCTTTCTATTATAAAACCAGATGCGGTTTTTAAAAATGTTATTGGAAAAATAATTGATAGATTTGAAAGTAATGGCTTAAAAATTGCTGGATTAAAAAAGATACGATTAAACAAAACAACAGCACAAGAGTTTTATGCTATACACAAAGATAGACCATTTTTTAATGATTTGGTTGATTTTATGACAAGTGGAGCAGTAGTTGTTATGGTGCTTGAGGGCGAAAATGCTGTTTTGAAAAATAGAGACCTTATGGGTGCTACAGATCCAAAAGAGGCAAAAGCTGGGACAATAAGAGCAGATTTTGCACAAAATATAGATGCAAATGCCGTCCACGGAAGTGATAGTAAAGAAAATGCAAAAAATGAGATAGAATTTTTCTTTACCAAAGATGAGATTTGCTAAAAATTGATTATTAGCTTTAAAAGCATTGGTTATAAACTAGTCAATATAGACTATAACAAAAACGGCAACAGTATAATAGGCACTGTTTTAAAAATAAAAAAAGATTTATATAAATTAAATGCCAATATTTCAGCTACAATAGAAAAAAATTGTGATATTTGTGGTAATATAAATACTTTTTTGTTTGAAGAAAAGTTAGATTATTTTATATCAGATGGAATTTATAATAAACCATTAGAAAATAATGATATAATTATCGAATTAGAAGAAAATATAGATTTTGATTACATAATGAAAAGTGAGATAGAATCTATAAAATGCGACTACTACAGATGTAAAAGCTGTATAGATTAAATAAAATATAAAGGAATAAAATGGCAGTACCAAAAAGAAGAGTAAGTAAAACTCAAGGAAGAAAAAGAAGAACTCACTACAAGATCTCTTTAGCAAGACCGATAAAAGATAAAGATGGCACTTGGAGAATGCCACATAAAGCAAATCCAATTACAAAAGAATATAAATAACAGATGTTAAAGATTGCAATTGATGTAATGGGCGGAGATAATGGTTCAAAACCTATAATAGATGGTGTAATAGAGGCTATAAAAGAGATTGAATTTACTCCAATTTTAGTAGGCAAAAAGAGCGAGTTTATAAATTTTATGCCAAAAGAGCTGATTGAAAAATCAAAATTTGTAGAGTCTGCTGATGTGTTAAAAATGAGCGAACAAGCAACAGATGCACTAAAACGAAAAAATAGCTCTATATATATGGCTGTTGATTTAGTAAGAAATAAGCTTGCTGATGGTGTAGTCTCTGCTGGTCACAGTGGTGCTACTATGAGTCTAGCAACTCTTAGGATAGGTAGAATTAAAGGGGTTTTAAGACCCGCTATTGGAACACTTATGCCTACATACAAAAATAGAGATTCTCTTGTGCTTGATGTTGGAGCAAATGTAGATTGTAAAAGTGAACATTTAGAGCAATTTGCAATAATGGGTGAAGTTTATTCAAAAAATATACTTGACATTAAAAATCCAAAAGTAGGTCTACTTTCAAATGGAGAGGAAAAAAGCAAGGGAAATGAAGTCACTAAAGAGGCATTTTTAAAACTTAAAGATAAAAGTTGGTTTATTGGAAATATTGAAGGTAATAATATTTTTGATGGTAGTTGTGATGTTGTAGTGTGTGATGGATTTATTGGAAATTTAGTTTTAAAAACTAGCGAAGGTGTAGCCGAAGCTATAAGCAATATGATTAAAACATATACAAAATCATCTTTTATTTCAATAATTGGTGCTTTGTTTATGAAAAGTGTATTTAAAAAACTTAAAAAAAGAATAGATTATGCAGAGTATGGTGGAGCACCTTTATTGGGCATAAAAGGTTGTGCAATAATAAGTCACGGAAAAAGCAATAAAAAAGCAATTAAAAATGCTATATTGCAAGCTATTAATTTTATTAAATCTGATGTTATAGAGGATATAGGTAATAGCATAGCAAAAAGGTAATAATTATGTATGCGACATTTAGATCAATAGGGGCATATGTTCCAAAAAGAGTTTTAGACAATAAATATTTTGAAGGCATAGTAGATACAACTGATGAGTGGATTGTAAAAAGGACAGGAATAAAAGAGAGAAGAGTAGCAGATGATAAGCTTACAAGCGATATGGCTGTTGAGGCTTCTAAGATTGCTATTAAAAGAGCAGGTTTAAAACCAAAAGATATAGATTGTATTATCTTAGCAACAATTACACCAGATTATTTATGTATGCCTTCTACTGCTTGTTTGGTAGCTCAAAGACTTAAAATTAAAAATATCATGGCATTTGATATAAGTGCAGCTTGCACTGGTTTTATTTATGCACTTGAGATAGCAAAATCATTTATAGAGTCAAATCTTCATAAAAATATATTAATAATCGGTGCTGAAAAATTAAGTTCTGTTGTTGATTATGAAGATAGAGCTACTTGTGTGTTGTTTGGAGATGGAGCTGGGGCTGCTGTTATTAGTGCTACAGAAGATAAAAAGCTCTCTATTTTAGATATTCACACAGCCTCGGATGGTGCTTATGAAGATTTATTAAAAACTCCAGGTGGAGGATGTAAAAATCCTATGGGAAGTAAAAATCTAAAAAGAGAAGAGATATATTTACAAATGAAAGGTAATGAGACATTTAAGATTGCTGTAAAAACACTTGCTAGTGATGTAAAAAAGATATTGAAAAAAAATAATCTAACTTCAAAAGATATAGATTATTTTATACCACATCAAGCAAATTTTAGAATTATAAGTGCAGTTGGCTCATTGCTTGATTTTACAGATGAGCAAACAGTGCTTACTGTATCAAAATATGGAAATACTTCAGCCGCTTCAATTCCTATGGCTTTAAATGAGGCATATGAAGATGGCAGAATAAAAAATGGAAAAACTCTTTTACTAGATGCATTTGGCGGTGGACTTACTTGGGGCAGTGCTATTTTTATATTTAATGGCCACTAATTTATTATAAAATGGCGACCCTAAGAGGATTTGAACCTCTGTTTTTGGAATGAAGTCCCAATATCCTTGGCCACTAGATGATAGGGTCAATGAAATTATATATAAAAGTTTTATTTTTGTCAAAATTATTAATATATAAAATCAATATAAGCAACAAAAGGTAACTATTATGGTTCAAATAAACTCATTAACAAAAAGATATAGTAATAAAATTTTATTTGAAGATGTAACTATAACCCTAGATATGGGAAAAAGATATGGTCTTATAGGAGCAAACGGATCTGGTAAATCAACATTTTTAAAGATATTGTCCAAAACAGAAGATGCTACTAGCGGTGAAGTGTTGATATCAAAAGATTTAAAAGTAGGCACACTTGGTCAAAATCAATATGAATTTGAAGAGTTTACTATCTTTGATGCTGTGCTTTATGGAAACAAAAGATTATATGATATTGTAAAAGAGAAAGAAAAATTATATTTAAGCGAAGAGTTTACAGATGAAATAAATGATAGATTAGCAAAGCTTGAAATAATGTATGTAGAAGAAGATCCCACATATGAGTATGATGTAAGAATTAGTAAGATATTACAAGAGCTAGGTTTTAATAAAAATATACACCAAAATAAGATGTCCTCTATTGATAATGCTGATAAGTTTAAGATATTATTAGCCCAAGTGCTGTTTCCAAAACCAGATATACTATTTTTAGATGAACCTACAAATAATCTCGATATAAATACAATAAGTTGGTTGGAAAATGAGTTAAAACATCATAAAGGAGTTTTGGTGGTCATATCTCATGATAGACATTTTTTAAATGAGGTAGTTACTCATATTTTAGATGTTGATTTTAAAACAATTAGAGAGTTTACAGGAAATTATGATGATTGGTATATGGCTTCTAATATTTTAGCAAAACAAAATGAATTAACAAGAGAAAAAAAGTTAAAAGAGAAAAAAGAGCTAGAGGATTTTATAGCAAGATTTGGAGCCAATGCCTCAAAAGCAAAACAGGCAACCTCAAGACAAAAAAGATTAGATAAACTAGATGTGCAAAAAATAGAAGTATCCTCAAGAAGAGAACCAAGCATTATTTTTAAACAGCAAAGAAAAATAGGCAATGAAGCACTTTTGATTAATGATATATCTAAATCTTTTGATAATTTACAAGTAATCAATAAGCTTAATTTAAATATATCACCAGGTGAAAAAATTGCTATAATTGGAGCAAATGGAGTAGGTAAAAGCACATTTTGCAAGCTTATAACACAAGAGATAACTCCAGATAGCGGAAATATATCTTGGGGACAAACTGTGCATTTTAGCTATTTTCCACAAAATACTACCGACATAATAGATGGCAATGAGACTCTTTATGATTGGCTACAATCTTTTAAACCAAAAGAGCCTATGGATTTGGTTAGAAATGCTTTGGGTCGTATGCTTTTTAGTGGTGAAGAGCAAAAAAAGATTATCAGCAAATGTAGTGGTGGTGAAAAACATAGGATGATGCTCTCTAAGATTATGCTAGAAGAGCCCAATTTTATTATCTTAGATGAGCCTAGCAACCACTTAGATTTAGAGGCTATTATAGCTTTGGGTGAAGCTCTTTATAAATTTGAAGGAAATGTTATATGTGTAGCTCACGATAGAGAACTATTAGATGCATTTGCAAATAGAGTGATAGAGTTTCATAAAGATGGCAGTATTACCGATTTTAGTGGTGGATATGAAGAGTATATGAGGAGTAAAAAATAGATGTTTACTATCACATCTCTAAAGGGCGGTCTTGATATTGTAGAAGATATATACTCAGATGGAGTATCAGTGGGATTAAAAAACAACAAAACAGAGCCAGATATTGCATTTATAAGAAGCGATTTACCGATGAAGGTGGAGGCTATTTTTACAACAAATAAATTTCAAGCAGCTCCAATAATCCACTATAAAAAATATAACAAAGAGTTTAAAAGTAACTTCATACTTATAAATTCAAAAAATGCAAATGCCATGACAGGAGATGATGGAGTAGATGATATAAAAACAATATTTGATATCTTAAAACAGAAAATAGATATAGTAAATCCGATAATGTCATCAACAGGTGTAATTGGAAAAAGATTGGATATAGATAAAATCACTACTGCATTTAATAAATTTGATTTTAAAAACAAAAATTCAGATCGTGCAGCAAGAGCTATTATGACAACAGATGCTTTTAAAAAAGAGATAGCTTATAGAGTAGATTTAGAAGATGGTAGCCACTTTAATATAGCCGCTATCTGTAAAGGTGCTGGAATGATAGAGCCATCTATGGCTACGATGTTGTGCTTTATTGTAACAGATGCAGATATCCCACAAGATGATATGAAAAAACTGCTAATAGAACATAATGAAACAACTTTTAATGCTATAAGTGTAGATGGTGATACATCCACAAACGATACAGTAATGCTTTTGGCAAATGGCAGTAGCAAATCATACAACAAAGAAGCCTTTAGTATGGCTCTTTATAAAATAATGCAACACCTATCTTTAGAGATAGTAAGAGATGGAGAGGGGGCTAATAAACTTGTAGCATTTGAGGTATGTGGAGCAAAAACTGCTAATGATGCTAAAAAAGTAGCCAAAGCTCTAGCAAATTCACTGCTAGTTAAAACTGCTCTTTTTGGAGAAGATGCAAATTGGGGCAGAATAGCCTCTACTATAGGTTCAAGTGGTGCCAAGTGTTTAAGTGATAAATTAACCATAAAATATGACAACATAACAGTATATAACAAAAGTTATAAGAGTTTTACAAAAGAGATAGAAGACAAAGCTACTCAAATATTACAAAAAGATAGTTATAAAATAGTATGTGATATTGGTATGGGAGATTTTAGTTACACTGCTTTTGGGTGTGATTTGGGGTATGAGTATATAAAAATAAATGGGAGTTATAGAACATAAGCAAAAATCAAAATAGCTATAATTTTTTATATAATCTCCCCATTATTTAAGACCACTTTAAATTTTTTTTTCTTTATTTTATCATTTTTAAAATAGAAAACTTTTTTAAATTGGTCAATTTTTGTGAGGACATTATACCTTCACCTCAAAAAATAAGAACAATACTTTAATTAGTCCAAACATCTATCTACTATGATAAAAGAACTAATAATAGATACTCATTGCCGTCACTTACTAAGTAAAGATGCAAAAAAGATATATAAACTTATGCAAATACCTATAATAAAAAGAGCAATCAAGCTATAACAATCACATAAATTTTACTATTATTTTAGATTGGATTAATAATGTAGTGTCTAATTTTTTTGGGATATTCCCTTTTGGGATATTTTCTGCCTGTGGGCCTTATGGCAAGTCCATGTCCTAAGTCGGGAAAATAATGAGATAAAAAAGTTCTGTTTAGAGATACTAAAAATGATCGAACATAAAAATATGTTTTTTACTTTTAAGTATTAGAATTTTTGTCATGATATCAAACTTTTTAGCAATCTGTTAAAAATATCTAATATCTATATAACTTGTCAGGTTTTACTTCGTAAATAATAGTATCGTCAATTCTAAAATCAAGTACAATTTTTAACTTAAGCTTATAGGGCTAATTTCCTTAAAAATTCACTCATAAAAACTTCATACGGTGTTTTAAAATTCAATAACTTGGTCTGTGGTTGGCTCAATCTAGCTCCATGTAAAAGTTTTGTCCGTTAAAAAGGAGCCTTATTTGTCTTGACAAATAAGGCTGTTATAACTATTTTTATTTAAAATATGCTTGTTGTTTTGTAAGTTTATAACCCCACGGATTACCAGCATTTTTCCAACCATTTACAGTTCTATGATGTGTTTTTTTAGATTTTCCACCCTCAAACCCATCTACTATATTATATACATTTTTATAACCAGCTTTAAATAGCAATTTTGCTGCCTTTGTGCTTCTGCTACCACTTCTACACATCAAGACAATTTTAGAATTTTTATTAAGAGCTTTTGCTTTTAATGCCTCTGCTATATCGCTTACAAAATTTTTATTTTTAGGCTCATCTGCATGTCTATGTTTTTTTGCATTCCATTTATGCAAATTTTTAAAATGAAATGGGATATTTTTATCTATTAATGGGGTTGTTCCCACATACTCTACCTCACCTCTTGTTCTAATATCTACAAATAAGATATTTTTTTTATTTTTTTTGATAAAAGGATAAGCCTCTTTGGCTGTTAGATATAGCCCTTGTGGGGTTACTCTTTTTTTGTGAACCTTTTGCACAGCTAATGCACTGGAAATTGGCAACATCGCAATTAAACAAATCGCAATTATCTTAGATAATCTATTCATTTTATCTCCTCCTTTAAAATATTTAGGGTAATGCCCATTTAAAAAATATGTAATCTCTTAAATGGGCATTACTTAAAAAACTTAGATACTATCTAACAACCCATATCAACTTCATCTTCTTGACTTATACTATGTTTTGTATCGCTATGGCTTGTATCTATTTTATCTGACAAATTGTAACTATTTTTAATAATCTCTTCATACAACTTAAAGCCATCTTTTGATTTAGGATTGGCTTGTATCGCTAGCTTTACAAATCTAATAGCCTCTTTTGTCTCTTGAAGGTCTAGTTTCTCTTTTGCTTTATCTAAATACTTTTTTGTAAGTTTGTCTCTATTTTCTACCTCTTTAGTTCCATTTGTAACAGATAGATAAGATAAAACCAAAGAGACAACTAATAAAGATATAGCTGCTAATATTGATATATTTTTCATATATTTTATCCTTTTAGATTTTCTTTTTCTTTTAATGATTTAATTGTATGCATAAAAACCGACAAAGCAATGCCCAAAATTATAGTCACAATAAGAGAAGTATAGATATTTCCGCCTATTAGCTTATCTATTGTCCATCTTCCAATATTGGTTGAATTTGCAAACTGCATAATATTATCAAAATTATCAAAATATGTGCTCATTCCTACCATAACACCCAATAAAAATACAGCAGCATCTAATTTTCCAGAAGCTGTGCCAACAACAGCAGTACCAGGACACCAACCAGACATTAGCATACCAAGTCCAAATATAGCTCCGCCTACAAAATATGGCCATACATATGTTGTAGGAATAAATATCTGATTAAAATCCAATATACCTTGATAAACAGAAAATGTAAGCAACAAAGCACAGGTCAAAATAGCAGATACCATCACCTGAGATACTCTTAAGTTTCTAAAATAGAAAATAGGAGCAATATGTCTGGATGTGCCAAATCCAGCTCTTTCTAAAATATACCCAAACATCATACCAATCAACAAAGCATATAAAAAATTTGTATTTGAGCTAATTGCACCAGTTGTGTATAGTGGATAAATCATTTCACTCATACTTTACTCCATCCCCTTATACTGTTTTTCAAAAAATTTTGCAAACAAAAATCCAGTCCCAAAAGCACTCAACATAAATATCCAAGCTCCCACACTAAATGTGCTAGCTGCACTTAAGGCTTGACCACTAGTGCAACCTCTTGCCAATCTTGTTGCAATTGCTACTAAAATACCGCCCAAAAATACCCAAAATAATCTTTTAGATGCCAAATATCCTTCACCTCTATCTAAGCTCTGTTTAATACGGCCAGCAAGTGCTGCACTAATATAACCGCCCAAAAATATACCTGCTACTTCTATAACTGTCCAATTTGCCAAAGCATTACCATAAGTTAGATATTTAAAAGCATAACTATTTGTTGAAAATGTCTCATCTAAAAGATATGACAATTGAGCCAAAAGTCTAGCAAAAGCACCACTTGCACCCATACCCTGACCAGCTATCATAAAGCTTATAAACAACCCAATTCCAAGCATAACACCAGCAAAAATCGGATTCCAATATTTATTCTCTTTATCCCTCACCATTTACCTTTAAACTTTAGCTTGATGCTATTGATTATTAAATGCGAAATTTTATATCAAATATTCTTAAATAAAACTTTTATTTTGATAGTTTTAGTGTGCTGATTTAAAAAATAAACAAAAGATAGATCCACAAAAAGCAAACTACAAATATAAAACTATATTTATATATTACTTTCTGCTGGATTGATTTGTCAGTATAGAGATAAATCAAAAAACTATTGTAATAGTTTTAAGATTTGTTGATTTATATTATTGGCTTGAGTAAGAGCATAACTTCCAGTTTGAGCTAAGATATTTCTTTTTTGATATTCAGCCGATTCTACTCCAAAGTCAGCATCTCTTATTTGAGATTCACTTGCTTTTACATTCGTCTGCATAACCATTATATTTCTTACTGTCACTTCAATCTGTTGTTGGGTAGAGCCTAAAGAGCTTTTTACAACATCAAGATTACTAATTGCTGTATCAAATATTGCTATCATAGCTTCTGCTGATTTTAGTGTCAAAACACCAGCTCTTGCTCTACCATTTACCACTCCATTTGCTACTTGTTGACGATTTGCAAAAAAACCAGCAGCATCAGCTTGTGCTGATGTAAGTGTAGATAGCGATTGTCTAAGATTTAGTGTTGTCTGAGATACATTATTTCCATCGTGACCTACCTCGGCTAATGATCCACCTACTATGATATCTGTAGCTTCATTTTTGATAAGTGTTAATCTTCCATAATTTTGAGATCCACCACTTACATAATATGCTCCCATAAGACCAGAGATGCCTAGAGTATTTGCTGTATTGGCTGCTGATACTATAATGCCTCTACCATCTAAACTTCTTAAGTTTAATTGACCAGATTCATCTACAAATGCCTCTACTCCCGTCTCTGCTTTTTTATCATTGATAGCAGAAGCAAGAGCACCATTGCCGTCATTAAGCTCAATTCTAAAATCTCCTATTCTAATACCGTTTATCACAAGTGCATCAAGCCTACCTGCTGGAATAGCATTTTGACCAGTATCAAGCACACTCCAAGCAGCTCTTATTCCATCTAAATTATCTGAATTTTTATTTATATTTTCAGCCAATTTTGATATCCCTTTTCCAGAACCAGTTGAGATAATAGCCGATTCAATAGTAACAGTTCTACCGCCAGATAGATTTGAAAATGTAAGAGATGCTGTTGAGCTAGTGCTTATATTTCTACCTGTCTCAAATCTTGTATTTCCAATCTTACTTGACATAGTAGGTCCAATTGAGGTCTTTACAGTCTCATGTGAATAGGCTCCTATTTGAAACTCTTTGTTTGAAAATGAGCCAGCCAAAAGCTTTTTACCATTAAAAGATGTGCCAATAGCTATGTTGTCTAATTGTTCTAATAATCTTGTGATATCCTCTTGAAGTGCTCTTCTACTTTTTTCTGTCTGTCCATCTTGAGAGGCTTGAATTGCTTTGGTTTTTGCTAAATCAAGTATTTTTATCTGCTCTTCCATAGCACGATCTGCAATTTTGATGATACCAATAGCATCATTTGCATTTCTAGCAGCTTGACCAAAAGATCTTGCTTGGCTTCTTAGAGTATCTGCTATCTGCATACCAGCAGCATCATCAGCAGCTGAGTTAATCCTAAGACCAGAACTTAATCTCTCTAATGATTTATCTAATTCTATCTTATTAATAGACGAATAATAATTTGCATTCATAGCAGCCACATTCGTATATGCTACATATCCAGCCATAATCTAATTCCTTTATGTTTAATTTCACGAACACATAAAAAGCAAATATTGTTCCATAATTGATTAATCCAATTTTAGCAATATTATTTATTAGCAATAAACTAGGATATTTAAATAATAATAATAATAATTATGATATAATCCAAGCTCTATTTTGGTTTAAATAATATATTTAGATTATTATAATTATATAAAATATTTTTATCTATATCATGATATTCAAATAATAGACTAATTAAAGGAAATCTTTATGAAAAAATTAATATATCTTCCATTTAAAGAGGCTGTTATTAGTTCAAAAAATATAGCCATACCAACAAAACAGATAGAATTTATTAGCATAGATAATGCACTTGGTAGAATTTTGGCTGAAGATATAATATGTATAAAAAATATGCCATCATTTGATAATTCAGCAATGGATGGATTTGCAATAAAGCATAGTGATTTGGGCAAACAACTATCTATAAATAAAACTATATTTGCTGGTCAAAATCCAACAGCAACTTTAAAGCAAAATGAATGTTATAAGATAATGACAGGAGCTATGACTCCTAAAGATGTCGATACTATTGTCCCTTTTGAAATGTGCATATTAAAAGATGATAAAGTAATTTTACCAAACGATATTAAAAAAGGGTTTTCTTTAAGAAAAAAAGGCGAAGAGTGTAAAATAGGCGATACTCTTTTGAAAAAAGGAACATCAATTACACAAAATAGCATATCAATTTTAGCCTCTCAAGGTATAACAAACATAAAAGTTTACAAAAAAATTTCAATAGCTGTAATATCAACTGGCAATGAGCTAAAAGAGCCATGGCAAATTGCAAAAGAGCATCAAATATATAATTCAAACAGCTATTCAATTATAGCATCTTTAAAATCATATGGTTTTGAGGCTATATATTTAGGTGTTTTGCCAGACGATTTAGATAAAACTACACTATTAATCAATAATCTAAAATCATTTGATGTAATTATAACAACTGGTGGAATTAGTTTAGGAGATGCTGATTTTATAGATTTGGCATTTAAAAACAATGGTCTAAAAGTAGCTTTTCATGGAGTAAAAGTAAAACCTGGAAAACCTACAATGATAGGAAAAATGGATAATACTTATGTAATGGCAATGCCTGGAAATCCTCTTACTGCTGTTGTAAATCTATTTATATTATCTATACCTATTCTTTTTAAAATACAAGGTAGCAAAGAGCATTATTATGATTTTATATATGCCAAAAATAGATCAGATTTTACTTTG
>JAVCKW010143235.1:0-12790 GCA_034780715.1 Peltospira delicata | reverse complement strand
GACTTGGTGACAGAGTTGTGCTGTTTTATATTTATGTCAAGTGGATAGGTCGCACCCCTAATTTTGGCGGATTTTTTTTTTTTTAAAAGTGCAACCTATACGTGAGTATATACGGTAACACCATTGGGATTGGTCAACAGGCATAGCCTATACTAAGACCTTGGGGGTTGAGTGTATTGTTATTATTATTATTATTATTATTGTTTTTAATTACTATTATTGTTATTATTATTATTATTGTTATTATTATTTTAGAGTTCATGTCAAGGATATAATGTAATTTTAGAATATTTAATTCTGACAGTCGCAGAGTGATGTCATATACTTGATAACAGTATATAAAGGCTACTGTCACAGGATTAACTTATTAAATGGCAAAATGAAAAAAATATATATTTGATTTGTCCCTAAATTTACTGTATACATCCATGTTTATAACCACCATATTTCATTATTAATAACATATTTCATACATAAATTGTATAACAATAGTCCTTAAATCAGAAAACAATATCGTCTACTTGGATTACTGTGCTATGAGGTTTGTTATTACAAGTAATTATACTTATAATCAATAGAGAAATGAATGGTAAATCTGTGACAGTATGCCTTTAATAATGTGCAGTAAGTATTGACTACCAAATTACCAAACATTATTTATTGACACAACACATTTTTACAAACAAAAAATCATAAAAGAAAATCAACAAATTAGTTAGTTTTAATATTTTTATTTGTAAATTGCAACTACAAAAAGGTGAAATTAGCATTAAAGTATTTATCACAGATCTTAAACAAATCCTGTCAACAAGAATGTAAATATACATCTTTTGTTTTAATATTTGTATTCAAAAACAAATATTCCACTGCAAATGCATGTTGCATTGTTCAATAAAGATTTGCATAAACTTAACATGTAACAAACTATTCAATGTATTTTAAATATCCATTTATATTACCTTTGGTAAGACACATAACAAATTTGTATTTGTTTGAAACTTAATCTGTCTTCTGTAGACATGTGGAAAAAATTATGAGTGTCGGACTAGTCATAAAAATAGTAAATTCTAATTTTTTAAGGTCAATTGTCTAATAATCATGTAGCTATAATTATTAGCTATTTAAAGCATGTTATTGCCCCAGATTTATTTTATCACTGTCTTTGAAAATATAGAGAAAATATAATTGTTTTCAATTTCAAACTGAATTATTTTCTAACTTAAAAAAATGCATATAACATGGTACATGCAAACAGAGGTACAGTTTTGGCTCTAAAACTGTTTTTTATTTGTTTAGCGACACACTCAAACTTTTTAAAAGTGATATCATAAATAACTTCTGAGAAAAAGCCCAATGACTTACTGACATGGACCTTAACTATAGATATATATTTTAAGATTTAATATGTCACTGATCAGTCTTCAGCACCAAAGCCAAACACAGAATCCAAATCAAACCATGCTAGGTCCTCGGTTTCTTGCTGTTTACCGATCTTCGATGTTTTGGCTTTCTGAGAAGCTCTGTCTTTGAAAAACTTTGATGTTTTACTAGGTGTCTTTCTGATATTAGGTTTTGCATTTTCTTTTCCAGTCTACAAAACCAATAACGCAATAACAGATTATAAGATTAGTTTTAGATTGCATTAATTTGAGCACAGCATTTTTATTGTGAGCATGTCCCAAATTACTAAGTAAAATGTGCTAGAAGGCTTATTATAATGAATTAATCATAATATTTCATTACTGAATACTATAATTCTAGAAACGAATGTAAAAGATATATAGAAAAACACTGAACATACCATTACAATAAAATAATCTCAGGGGTAAATTATTGTTACTTTCAGTTAGCATTAAATATGTGGGTTTTTTTTTTTTACGCAGGATAGACTAGAAAGGAAAGTAAAAAGCATAAAAAATCCTCTCTACAAATGTAATACATTTACTCATAATTTAAAGATTTGCAACACATTCTTATAAGATTTTGATGCTGGACTTGGCCGTGTAAGATGTATAAAACAAGAAATAGAAGAAACTGAAACTAAAAAATACCTCAGTAGTTTTTTCAGAATGTAGTTCACTTTTATCAGGATAAAGCTCTTTGAATGATTGTAATTCTGAGTTTGCTAAAGATCTGGATGATTTCTGAAAGATTAATTTATCAACCATTAATATGATCAATCATTGGCTGAAGAAATGTTGAAGTTAGCCAATTACAGTTTAGTTATACCATCTAGTTACTGCAGAATACATGATGGTTGGATTAAAACAAATAATAATCATAATAAATTTTAAACAGGAAAGAGAACTGATGGCTTTTTAAAATATTAATTTAAATATTGTAATACAAGCCCCAAACATACACAATTATGTTCAATACTGTGTTAGGCGTTCAAATACTGGTAAGTTAAAAAATATTATTATTCTAAAAATACAAATACATTTGGTTATTGTTGTTATATAAAAACACACAGAAATAATCCTTAACTTCTGACATTATAATGTAATGAAATAAAGAAAGCAAGCTATAAATAGTAATTGTGTCATTATATGGGAAGTATAACAAATCGGACAATACTAATTCTTTAGTAGCTATTAAATGAACATTTTGATACGGTGTAATAAGAAAATATAATTACCTGTAACTATTTTGCTAATCTAGTACATTAAATTAATGATAAACTAGATATTGATAACTATATAAATACATTAAAGGTTGTATTTTGTTTATCAACTTACCTCTTTATTACATTTTAAATTCACTGATTTCTGTTCTGGTGTACTATGTTCTTTGTCATGTGTCATTCTTACTTTCGGAGAAGGACGAATGTGAACTGGTGTTGACTTGCCTTTATTTTTGAAATGATTGTCAATGTCGGCCACCTAAAATAAAATAAAACATAGGACTGTAGCTATCTGCTTATATGGTTTGTTTTCAATGAATAAAAAACATAATCAGACATGAAAAACAACAAAAACCAACTATGAAATATGAGTATTACGCCTGACACATAGGATTTAGAGCAAATTTGAATTATAACATATGACAGAAAAGGTGTTATTAAGAAATGAGTTACTTGAATTTATTGTTTAAGATATAAAATAAATTATTTGCTTGTGAGTGAAAAAGAGGAATACTTCAGCATTATATATTATGTTATTCTAGTCTTAATAAATTTGATATTCATTTATTATTTTTAAAATGAACTTAGTTTATCCTTTTTGTGCTGATTTTATTTTAATATTTTATAAATGCATATTTTAAAAACCATTAGGCTTTCTTTTGTTATCCACACATAATCAGAGTTTTGACT
Organism: Peltospira delicata; assembly: GCA_034780715.1. Lineage (NCBI taxonomy): Eukaryota > Metazoa > Mollusca > Gastropoda > Neomphalida > Peltospiridae > Peltospira > Peltospira delicata. Next base: position 9,477 of record JAVCKW010143235.1, on the reverse strand, counting down.
TGATCAATTAATCAGTTTTAAAACCAAGTTGTTGTTTTTTAATTTGTTACATTTATCAATAATTTATTTTAAACAATATTTATTTCTAGGGTGAATTTGGGATTGGTCAGCTGGTTAGTGCCTATATTAAGGCCCTTTCCTACATATCTATCAACACATGTGTAACAAAATGACTAACACAGTATTACAATTAAAAAAACCTTACATATATTGTTACTGTAAAGTAGAAAGAGACTTGAATGGCTAAATAACTCATCTGAAATCACTATCAATAAATTTTAAAAAATGAACCAACTTCAAATAAAGATATCACAAATACTTAATTTGGTTTCCTAATAGTAAAGTATGACAACTTATATTATAATATTGCATTAAAAATAATTTGATGTTGTACCTCTATTTCCATAAGCTCAGAAGATGAAGAGTCTGAATCTGGTGCATGGTGTGTGCCAGAATCATGATGTCTAGCAAAAGCAACCTTTCTTCTCTTCGAAGTGGAAGACACGTTCTTGAGAATGCTTCTCTGAGCAGACTTGGGAACAATTTGTGGAGTTTTCATTATATTTACTAATGGAGTACATGGTATGTTCTGCCGAGGTCTTGAAGGAGTTCCAATCTTCATTTACAAATGAAAGAAAAAGAAACATTAAGACATCATTCATCTCACTTTAAAAAAAAGTCAATCCTGAAAATCCTCTATCCTAATTACCAAATAGATTATATCTTACTTAAAAGTAAACCCTGATAACGGTCTATTCTAATTACCAAATAGATTGTCTGGTCATTTTGTGTTTATTTAATACCTCTGCCCCTAAGTATTGCCCGTCTTGTTATTAAACTCTTGGCCTTGCCTTTTGTAAATTAAGATAGCTTTATATATAAGCATGTAGCATGTAGTGATTTATCATTAGCTCCCACTATATCTCAGAATGAAAGCAGAAAACATTGTAGATGGTCAGTTAATAATATTTATTATCCTAATACTGGTACCATACAGAAATTGCTATCTGAACTTTAAAAAGAATTGAACATTACACTGACTGATTTACTGATGTAGTAATACCATGAATATATATGTATCACCTAATAAATAACCAGACTTGTCGTATGACTAAATATTTGTATTTAAATTTATTTAAAAGTATTGTTCAAAGATCTATATACTCTGAATTGTTTAACTTGCTGGGATTTTATGGCATACTGCTATTTGTGTATATTATTAGTTTGTGTTATTTGCATATTTTACCTTTTTTATTTCCTGTGGAATTGTATTCTTGGCAGATGACAATTCAACTATCTCATCAGTTTGGGTTTCATGATCCTTGCATGCTTTTTTCAGTTCAGCTTTTGGTGGTCTCTTTTTAAGATCTTTTATTTCAGTATTCTATATATGAAAAATAAGACTGGTTTAACCTTAAATTTGTATAATTGTGGTTTTGTACACAACATAATCCTACCAACACATTAATTACAAATAAATATATCTAACGAAAAAATCTCAACCAAAGCATACTACAAGCAAAAACTACATCTGTATCTTTAGTAAAGAAAACACTGCATATAAACACTTTGAATATTAAATGTGTATCACCTTTACCAGACTTTAAATTCATAACAGATTTGTACTACAACTAGCTCTGAATGTGCATTTTTTTAAATGTAAATTTCTAAACAAAGTGTGTACACTGAACCATCAAAACCAGATGAGTAAAACTTATTATTAATGACTGAAAAGAAAGGTTCCTTATGTAATATTTGAGATGTAATTCTATGTATTGATGAATTTATTCTACAGCCAGAATATGATTGGTGAAGATGTAAGTAATTTTTAATTGCAAAATGTTTAACTGATGGTTAAATGTTCAATAATATTACCTTTGATGACAATTTGGTCTCTAATTTGGTTATGGTTTCTTCTTTCTTTGCAACTTCTTCAATGAGACGATTCTGAAATATGTACCAAAGCTGTACTTATTGTGAGATCCAACACTTTATTTAAACAGTTCACCAATTTAAATGTTAACAGAGAAAAAATTGCTCCTGTTATCTTGTAATGCATACAATATTCTATAATGGTACTTAACATTACCCAGTCTGAAATTTTATGTTATCAAGCCACCCCTGAGACATTTCATAGAATATTTATTCAAAATAAATTGCTTTTATATTGTTCTTGTATATTGTAAAAGCTAGCTGTCTTTAATTTTAGCCTTCACTAAACATTCACATCTTATTCTTATAAATCAAGACTAAAACAGTGTAAATTAGTTTATTTTTGTAAAAACTAGCTGTCTTAAAATTAAGTCTTCACTAAATACACAAACAAGATTTTATTCTTATAGATCAACAAAAATACAGGGTCATATAGTACTTTTTCTGTTTGTTCCTGTTCACATAAGACTTTGATTTCTTCTGCTTCTTTCTTCCAGTTCTCAGCTTCTGTTTTCCACCCTGCACTGTCTTTGTTGTTTTGCTAGAAATTTATAACAGTAGTTAGAAATGCAATTGACAAATACTATCTTTGTATTACTGGTAACAATAGTTTAATGTTTATAATATTACTAATACTATATAAAAGTTCACTAAATTTTAAATTACAGCTGTTAATCATGATTGTAATTCATAAATATAGATTTTTATTATATATAAATACTTCTGTCTGACACATATTAGCCGCTTTTATGTTGCATGTCACAATTTTTTTATACATTCATCATTCATTCCTAAATGTTTCATTATTTACACAAGATTACGTTTTTCAAAATCAACATTAGTTTAATACTACTAACTTTAGTAGACCAACATAATGTATCTATTTTATATCCAAATGTCCAAATAAACTATCTCAGAATTATCCGAAAATATTTAATAAAGTTTTAATGAACTCTGGAATTTTACCTGTTTAAGAAAATTAAGCTCATCAGATTTTGAACGGAGCAGTTCTAGCTCCTTTTCTTTTTGTGAAACAATTTTCAGATTTTCCTGTTTATATTTTTCAAGTGTAGCCATCATTTCTGCAAACTGCAAGTCACACTTCTGTATAGCTTCTTGTTTTTCCTTCATGGCCATTTCCACATTATTTTCCATTTCTGTCATCTAATTAATAATTTAAAAACAAATAAAACAAAACCATCTTCTTAATAAGAAATATGTCTGAGTGCAAATAAGAAATATATAGAAAAGTATAACTGAGATGAGTTTAAGGTTTTAGAAAATAGTTTATACAGAGGAGATCTTTTTTTTTTTTTTAATTACATTAACATTATGGTTAATTACTCTGAGCATAAGAGAAGAAACCTGTTATTGCCATTTTATGACTACACTTACTACTGATTAGCAAGGGATCTTTTATATATACAGACAGGATGATATATACCTTCCATTTTTCTTTACACAATGAAGCATAATGTCTGTAATCAGAAATAACTCGAAGGGTTAACCAAAAAACTCAGTCTACTGATAACTGAACTAAAACAGACATGAACAAAGAGAGTAAACTCTAGCAGCTTTATTAAGAAAAGACTTGTTATCTTAGGTATCTATTTTCTGTGATATGCATATTTTCTTGTGTATCAGAGCCTGTTCTCCTGTTTGTTATTTTGTTTGTAAACAAATGAGCTGCAAAGCTACGTATTAAGAAATAACTTGAACGTAATATAAAAATATGTCGAATAATATATAAAATGTGTTCTATTTAATATATATTACATAGATAAATTGAACTACATTCAAAAGGTGATCTGGAGTCAGTGTAAGTATGTGGAGCCAGTTTAAATATGTTAAATCATCTATAAAATGTATACTATTTAATATATATTATGTAGACAACTTAAACTACATATCTAAATATGAATTGGAGCTAGTATGGGGTATGTGACAGCAGTTTCTAAAATATATCCACAATTTAGAAAATAATTTATATTAAATATACACAAAGAACTATAATCACCTTCTTCCTGGCATCTTCAGCTGACATCTGCTCCTTTTCTGCAGTCTCATAAGCATCATTCAGTTGTTTTTCTAACTCTTGAAGTGCAGACTTCAGGCTCTCTAATTCTTCCTTTAGCTCTTTTGCAATATCATCCTTTTCTTGAGTAGCTCTAGTCTGAGCTGCTAGTTTATTTTTCAAACCTTTTGCCTGGAAACATAACACAAAGACATATGATAACATACACAATAACCAACATCATAAAATGAAAATAAGAAGGAAGTTGGCTTTGATTTAGGATTGTTTTGTTTTTGTTTACTATTAAATCATTTTCAACATATTATAACATTCATTTTTATCATATTTTTCACAATTTATGCCAACAGTCGAGTCCATAAAATAAAATGAGATGTCTTTAACATTGCATTAAATTTAACTGAACATTTGTAACAAATATGATTTTTAAAATTGTTCTAAAATATTTTCACATATTTTACATCTAAATTATACAGTAATATGTTGGCAAAGGCATAAATATATAATCTGCAAAAGTCTCACCTCTTTCTCTAGTTCTTTTATCTGTTTATTTTTATGCATGGCCTCACTCTTCATGTCCTTTACTTTCACTTCAAGATCTGTCATTTTCTGTATCTTTGACTTTATTTCTTTAGTCAATGAAAGATCCTACAAAATGAACATGTTATTACATCCAGAAGGCATACAATTACAGGTGGTTTAGCTACAGTATTAATCATATTCAGTAACATGAACATTACCAGGTAATTTAGAAAACATAAAATGAAGTAAAAACATCCAAAGCTACAACTACTTAAAGATAGAGGTTATAATGAATGCTATTTAATTAGACAAATCAATAGTGTATACATTTCTGATAGAGATATGTTTTCAAGTATAAATAAATCTTAATAACAGTTATTGTAGTCGAAAATTGTATCTCAGCACAAGGCAAAGTCAAAAAGAAACCGACAAATTTAATATTATATCTACCGAGAGCTTAACAGCATACAGTCATAAAGTACCAACCCATTTAACAGCTCAACATGAACAAAAATACATCACAACTATAAAACACAAATGTAAAATAAATATCTGAATGAACCAGCTTACCTTGGTAGAAAATCTCTCCTCTAATTATTAAAAGATTATTTTATTTTATTCCAGGTATATCAGTGAACTACCTCAATAATATAGCATTTGCCAGTTACTTAGTACAACTTTGGAGCCAACCATTAATTACCACTTCCTCTCTTTCTCCTTTCAGCATAGTATTTTCTGTTTCCAGTTCTTCAACTTTTGTTAGTAAATGTTCATTTTCTGAACTGTAAAACATATAATAAAAAATGTTTGTATACGATAATGAACTATACTTTTTGAAAAACAATAAATTAAACTCACTCGTGGCTGAGGTTAAGGAAAATATACTGATATTAACATATTTGGCAATTGGTAGTTGTATCCAAATACAACAGTTACAAATTTTACTGAGTTATGAATAAGATATATATTTTTTGTTTTGTTTTTTAATCCAAAACAAATAAAAACTACAAACATTATAAGATTCAGACAATCTGGAATTAAAACATTTTTTGAATTAAACCAAACCTTATTTTCTCATTCTCTGTTTTCTGTGACTGTAGACTATCTTCAATAAGTTTGCATTCTTTGATTAGTTTCTGAAAAGAAAACATTTATATTTGACACACATATGCAGACCATATTACATGTAAATGTTAGACATATTTGTGTGTGTGTGAATGCATATGTGTGCGAGTTATATACATTACAACTCCGAAGTGTATAATATAATGTGTATATCATAGGCCTTTAATGTAAATGTCTATGGCTTCCAATAGGCAGCAAGATATTTTTCATATTTTCCATCCAACAAATTACCCTGTTAGCAATGTGTAAATATGATTGATACATACTTCATGTTCATTTTTCAATTTATTAAAGTCTTTTTCTGTTTGCAGTAATTTTTTGTCCTTGGTTTCAAGTTCTTTCTGAATTGATGAATAATTTGATGAAAGAGTCTGAAGGTTTTCCCTGAAAAGGAAATAGTTCTGTAAGTTCTATTTAAAAAAATATTATAATATTTTGACGGTTAATAAAGAAGTAAAGAAAAGAAAAAATGAAATCCACCAAAATGGTATTTTAAATACTAGAAGCTGCTTTCTCAAATACCAGTATTTTTTCATAATATACTGGACTACAATTAGTTAGGATATTCTTAATTTGCTTGTTTAAATTGAATTGCTGTAAATCATAAAGGTCAGAAATGAAAAATGAGCTGGAAAATTAAATTAATTATGTTTCAACTGAAATTGTGAAAATACCTTTCCATGTTTAAGGCATCTTTTAAACTTTCTATTTCTTCCTGAAGTTTGGTTACTTGACTTTTTGTAAACTTATGTTGTTCCTCAACTTTCTTTAAATCTTCCTGCAACGCAGAGATAAGTAAAAAGAACTACCATGTTATCTCTTATTAGAAATAACTGAATAACAGACAACGTACAAACACCTTAAAATATTAGTAATAATAATTAATCCTACTAAACTATGTCACAGGTAAAACAAAAATCAGGTTCATAGTTTGTCATTGCAATTGACAAACATAGTTTGACATATTATTTAACAATATTCATCTAGAATAATACCAAATTACAAATTATACTGCCAGTCATACTTCCTATAAAAGCTTCTATTGGATGATAAAAATGTTTATTGCATCTAAAATATAGTATTAAATATTTTAAAACCAATATAGTATTAAATAGTTTTAAACCAACCATGGTCTTCTCCAGTAATGAATTCAAAGACGTTAGTTTAGCTTCAAGATCAGAGTTCTGTTGTTCTTTTTCCTTGATATAGTTTTCTAAATCTGAAATTTGATTCTAAAAGCAAACATTTATTATTCTATTTTGAATTCAACATAAAACAATTATGACATCAAGCAGAATTTTTTTTTTTTTTTTTACATCAAGCAGAATTTGTCAACAAACAAGCACAATGATAACTATCTTAGTAATCAGATCTGTTTAGAATTGTTTTTGTTTTTTTTATCTACATGGCTATACATTAAATATTAATAACTTTTGTGACTTATAATCAAATACAATATATAATTAATTTTAGTTTACTTCTGTTTGATACATAAAGGTTAACATTATTCTTTATTCTAAATTGGCCTTTTTGGTTTGGTTTTCTTTTTTAAAGTAACTGACTTTGTTTATTAGTAGGGCTTACTCTTTGCATTCATTTAAGAAAAAATATTTTTATTTGGCAGTTCTACTGATTATGTTACATTTCTGAAACATATATGATAGATACAGTATCTCTAAAAGTAGTTTAGAATACAGTATCAAACACATATAAGCTGAATGTATAGTTGATTAATGCAATTGCCAACAGCAGAATTTCAGCCAGTGTCTACCATTATAATAACAAAACTACCTTTAAGTGGTTACAGGTTTCCTTGCTTTCTAGAAGTTCTTTTTCTTTTAACATACACTCATCTTGCAGCTGATTTATTTTTTGCCTGTCACTCTCACACTGTTCTTTTAAAAGATCCTATAAATAAAAAATAAAAAAACACTTCATTATCAGATCTACTAAATTAATGTAAACAGGACTATTAAATGTTCTGGTTTGTAAACAAGTACTTTAGCATATCTGTAATGATTTATAAATAACTTTTTTGCCATTTTAATTGTGTTTTATTACTATTTCTTTTATTAAACCTTAAAATATCTATATGCAGAAATACACAATGTACCAGGCACATAATTATATGTATACTTAAAATGAAATTACTGGATAATGAACTGCTTAACAGTGTATAAATGTTATGTATTAATTTATATCTGTCTTTATTTCATCTTCCATGAACTTACTAAACTGTTCTGCATTTCCACAATTTTATTTTCAATTTCAGTTTTTTCAATTATCAATATATCTGAAAAAAAATATATATATTAATTCATATTTAAATTATGTAATATATACTGCTGTTTTAAAATCAATAGGGACAATATCATATACACACAAAAATTTAAAAAGATTTATATTTAATAGGACAACAGAAAACTACAGAATATTAAATCTAAATACTTCTCTTCATTGACACAATGCCTTTCAAAAGTAGTCAACATGGACAAGAATAAAATTATAAAATATTTAATCTACTGACTACAGAGTTTCCCTTTTGTAAAAAAATTTATTGGAATAAATAGGCAAAACTATTTTAATTATATACCTCATACCCACTGAAATATTGTTTTTCTGTTTGCTTGTTTTGTAGTTATTTTATAACAAAAACAATTTAGTAGACAGAAGGTTAACCACTTTATCAAAAACATACAGATTTAATAAAACATTAACAACTTAAACTGAATCCCAATATATTTATGTGTAATTTGTTTCCACTTACCACGAGCACTCTTTAAATTTTCACAAAAAGCTGAGGATTCTGACAACTGTCTTTCATATTCTACATTTCTGAAAAGATTACATAAATATTCAAATTTAAGCAGAAATTTAATTTAATATAAGTATTTTCTGCTTTTGCTTTCAACAGTTTCTATTTATCACCTTTGAATTGTCTTTCATTTAAACTTACTTATGCTCCACATCCAGTAGAGTTGCTCGTAATCCGTCTACTTCGTTGTGAATCTTTGTTAAGGTGGCTTCATGCTGATTGTGTGCAAGATGTAAAGCTTGTTCTAAATTTAATTTAGCTTCTTTCATTTCTGAAAGTTCTTGGCACAGACTACTCAGTTGTGCTTCCAAACTGGACCTGTGTTCCTGTACAAATCAAAAAAAATTAATAATGTATTAATGCAGGGAGCATTAATTGTTTTTAAAATTTTGGTTAGCAAAACTGTTTTGACAGTTAAATCCGATTAGCAATTAAGTTTCAATAATATAGGTAAATCTGAATTAGTTATGAAAGAAAAGAGGTAAGACAGTTCTGTTAATTAATACTTTGCAATGGTCTCCTCATTATTCAGGATAGGAATCGGTAGGGTTGGTTCCAGTTACAGAAAGCGACAAGACCTAAGATTTGTAGTATACAAGTACTTATTTTATTGTAAATGATGATGAATCTGATTACTCTTATAGTACATGTTGTTTTCTATGGGTGCCTAAATAAATGGATGGTAGATATAATACTATTAATGCCTACAGATGTTGGGCATATTAGACAAAAGTGTTAAACGATGACAGGCCCACCATCACTTATGAGGTGTAAGAAGACCATGTTTTGGACCTGTAGATACCATTGGTCTTTGACACCAGAGATACTATTTTAAGCCAACGATCAGACAAAAATTTACAGTACGTGTGAAGTGTAACTTTACACTGTTTTGTGTATAAAGCTACAGATTATTATCACCTTAAAAGTTGCCAATTCTGCTGAAGATTCATCACAAACTTTTTGCTTTGCTTCAAGATCAGTAACTTGTTCGCTTATTTTTTTCTGTAAATTTTCTAGAATATATGAAATAAATAAATAATAATTAAAAACA
>JAVCKW010142125.1:0-12791 GCA_034780715.1 Peltospira delicata | reverse complement strand
CCACTCTCAAGCAAATCCTTCATTGAAACTGCCATAAATTTTCCTTATTAATATTGGTTTGAACCAAAAGTGCTTTTAAATTGCTAGCTAGCAACAACCAATTCAAGAATTAGCACAATTTGATCTATTATCTATTTAAACAAAATAGGGTGACTATTATATAAAAATAATGTTTAATATTTGCTTGATAATGTTATGGGTGGTATCTATTTTAGAGGTTTGCTTAAAATATTTTCTCTTTTCTTAGGATACCATTTTTATAAAAATATTTTGCTTTGCCACTTTTTTTGCCATCCTTGTAAGGTATTATTGATTTTATCTTTTTTCCATAAAAATATGTAATACTATTGCCATCTTTTTTATTTTTTTTATACATTGTCTCATTTTGTATATCCCCATTTTCATAATATGTGATAAGTTTTCCTTCTAATAAATTATTTTTATAAACCATTTTTTGATATAAAAATGAACTTTTATAAAAGCAAAAAGCATATCCCTCTAATTTTCCTTTTTTATAATTTAAGCTACATTTTTTTGTCCCGTCTGTATAGTATGTAGTCAAATTGCCATCTAATAAACCATTTTTATAATAACCTTTACTTTTTAAAAAACTATTTTCATAATATCTATAAAAAACTCCATCTAATAAATTATTTTTATAATAACCCAAAGATTTCAAAAATTCTCCTTGATAAAACTCCATAACTTTACCATTTTTAATCCCATTTTTATATATTAGTTGACTTTTAATCATCCTATTTTGATAATACCTCTTAAATGCACCATTTAATTTACCATTTTTATATATAGCTTTATAATCTATTGAACCATTTTTTTTATTTTTAACAAATACCCCACTAAATGGTCTATTTTTGTAATATAAAGTATCTTTTTTATAATAAAAAGAGTTTGAAAAAACAGATAGACTTAAACATATTAATATTATATTTTTCATCTATTTAGAAGATAACTGTTGGATTATATTACCATTTGTATCATATATTGTTATATCATTTGTATATTTTCCATTTTTATATATTATAGTTGATTTTAATTTACCATTTGGATAATATCCTTTAAATACACCATCTACTTTTCCATTTTTATAAATCGCCTCTTGTTTTATTTTTTTATTCTTATAATACCAAATAGCTTTGCCGTTTTTTAAACCATTTTTATACTCTATAATAGAAAAAATATTTTTACTATTATTATAAGTTGTTTTTAGTTTTCCTGTAAACTCTTTTTTGTTTTGCTTATAATATACAATACGATTTTTATAATACACCTCATCTTTTGTGCTTATTTTATCACAACCCAAAAATATAAATAATATTAAAACATAATATATATATCTCACAACAATCCCCTTAATAGATATTTATTTGCTAGTATATAAAGTATTTTATCAATATATACTGAATAGTTTGCCAACTTGTTTATAATTTACTATAAACTTTTTTTTGATTTGTTCGATATGTTTAATTAGACAAAGGGATTGTCGTTTTTATAAAAGGATTTAATATGTTTTCAACAATAAGAACAAACATCAATGCTCTAAGAGCAAATATGTATCTTAACCAAACAGGTACAGAATTAACCAAATCATTAGCAAGATTAAGTTCAGGTCGTAGGATAAATTCAGCTGCAGATGATGCTGCTGGTATGTTTATAGCCGATGGTCTTAGAAGCGAAACTTCTGCGATGAACCAAGGTGTTCGAAATGCAAATGATGCTATAGGTGTGATTAATATCATTGATAAAGCGATTGACGAACAGATAAAATTGTTAGACTCAATGAAACAAAAAGCTATCACTTCAGCTCAAGATTCTCAAAGCGACCAGACAAGAACAGCTTTACAGGCTGAAGTTTTATCATTAGTAGATAGGCTAGATAATATAGCTTATGGCACTAGATATAATGGCAAATCACTTTTAACTGGTAGTTTTTCAAATCAAGAGTTTCAAGTAGGCTCAAAATCTCACGATAGTGTTATTGCTTCAATTGGTCCTACTGTGTCACAAAAACTTGGAAATACATTTTTTGCTACTGGTGCTATTGTTACAGCATCTTCAGTTGCCAACCTTAAGTTTTTAGGCCTATCTGGTGGAAGAGCAGATGCTACTATAGCCCCTGTAATTATATCTACTTCTGCTGGAACTGGCTTAGGAGCAATGGCAAAAGCAATTAATGCTCATTCTGATGAGCTTGGCGGAGTTCGTGCTAGTTATAGTGTAATTATTTCTGGTCGTAATGCTGTTACAGCTGGAACATTATCAGATTTTACTATAAATGGTATAAATTTAGGTTCCATAAATGTGCAACAAGGTGATGCTAACGGTAGCTTAATTCATGCTATAAACTCTACAACATCAGATACAGGAGTCGAGGCTTCAGTTGATATTGCTGGTAAAATCACCCTTAGAAGTGTAGATGGTAGAGGAATATCAATAACTAATAACAATTCAGCTATTACAGGAATAACAACAAATGCAGGAGCAGCAGCTACAGATATTGCTAGTTTTGGTAGGCTCACTCTTACAAGACAAGGGGCAAATGATATTATTGTATCAGCAGATCCTAATGCTGGTGGATTATCAGCAGTTGGTCTTCATTCTAGATCAGTAGCCGGTATTAGCTTATCTGGCTTAAGATCAGAGCTTACATCTACTCAAGCGGACGCAGCTGGACTTTTTGCCAATTTTGAAATTATGTCAGCTGCTAAGAGTGTTGGAAGACCTGGTGTTTTGACCCTAAAAGGTTCAATGGCAGTAATGGATATTATAGATACAGCACTTATTCATCTAAATAGAATCAGAGCAAGCACAGGTGCAGCAAGTAGAGCTCTTAGTGTTACTAAAACATATTTACAAAGTAGCATAGTAGAAACAAAAGCGGCTGAATCTCAAATAAGAGATGTAGATTTTGCAACCGAATCATCTAATTTTCAAAAAAATAGCATATTAGCTCAATCTGGAAATTATGCTTTGTCTCAGGCAAATTCATTAGCAAATCTAGTAACAAAACTATTTAATTAAGGGATGAATTATGATAAATAAATTACTAAACAATGAATCAGCAGATTATGCATTATTAAATTCAAGGGCTTTTAATAGAGATATAGCAGTATCTCTAAGAAGGCTTGGTTCTGGACTTAGAATAAATACAGCTATTGATGATTCAGCTGGTATTCAAATAGCAGATAATCTAAAGTTACAATTTAAATCCAATAAACAAGCAGCAAGAAATGCAGAGCAGACAGCCGATATTGTAAAAATTGCAACAAATGCTATAAAACAACAAACAGATGTATTATCTAAAATTAAAACTTCAGCAATTCAAGCAAATCAAGACTCTTTAAATAGAGATGCAAAAGCAGCTTTACAAAAAGAGATAGGGCTTTTAGTAGAACAGTTAGATAGTATAGCACTTAGCACAAAATATAATGGCAAAAATCTTCTTACTGGAAATTTTTCAAACAAAGAGTTTCAAATAGGTGCATCTTCAAATGAAACAGTAAACTTAAGTTTTGCTAGTATATTGTCTGACAAGTTAGGTACAACTTCATTTTTATCATATCAAGAAATGACTCAAGATGGTGCTGGCACATTAGATGTTACTATTCCAGATACTGGTCAAACTGTAAGAGTTCAAGCTACAATATCTACCTCTGCTGGCACTGGAATAGGAGCACTTGCTGATAAAATAAACTCAGCAAGTGATAAGCTTGGTGGATTAAAAGCTAGATGGAAAGTTCAAGCTACAGGAAGTCAAACAGTAGCATCAGGAACTGATATTACAGGTATAACTGTAAATGGTGTCACTATTCCTGATATTACTGGTATAAAAGCAGGTGATAGTGATGGAAGAATTGTTAGTGCATTTAAGAAATATGAGGTAGATACAGGAGTTGAAGCTTTTGTTGAAAATGGAGTATTAAATTTTAGAAGTGTAGATGGAAGAGGAATAAATATAGCTGCCACAGGCTTAAATACTGTTGCAGGAATAGCCGATAATTATACTAATTATGGTAGATTAACATTATCAAGAGCAGGCTCTAACAATATAACTGTAGCTGCAAATGGATTTACTCTAGGAACTGCTTATACCCAACAGGTAATGAACCTTAGAGATGTAAAAAGATCATTTACACAAGCTGAAGCTGATGCACTTGGTATGTTTGCAAATGATAACCAAAGAGATAATAATCTTGTAAATGGTAGAGTCTCAGCTGGGGTATTAACCCAAGGTGGAGCATCTGTAATTTCAGATATAGTAACTAACTCAGTAGAGCAAATTACTTCAATAGCTTCTGATATAGGCTCAAATTATCAAGCTTTAATAATAGCAAGTGATAATAATTCTGCTCAAGTAGTCTCAGTGCAATCTGCTCATACAGAGCTTGTTGGAGTAGATTTTGCAGTTGAATCAAGCAGTTTTAATAAATCAAATATTTTAGCTCAAGCTGGAACTTATGCACTAAACAAGGCTCAACAAGTTGTAAAAAATGTATTTAAATTATTAGAGGTATAAAAGCATAAATTTAAGGGATAAATTATGATAAATAAACTATTAAACAATAACTCAGCAGATTATGCATTATTTAACTCAAGAGGTTTTAATAGAGATATAGGGGTATCCCTAAGAAGACTTGGTTCTGGACTTAGAATAAATACAGCAATTGATGATTCATCTAGTATTCAAATAGCAGATAATTTAAAGTTGCAATTTAAATCCAACAAACAAGCAGCAAGAAATGCAGAGCAGACAGCCGATATTGTAAAAATTGCAACAGATGCTATAAAGCAACAGACAGATATATTGTCTAAAATCAAAACTTCAGCAATTCAAGCTCGTCAAGATAGTTTAGACAAAGAGACAAAAGTTGCTTTACAAAAAGAGATACATTCTTTAATAAAACAGTTAGATAGTATAGCAGTTAATACAAAATATAATGGCAGGTCTTTGCTTACTGGAAACTTTTCAGACAAAAAATTTCAAATAGGTGCAACTTCTAGAGATACAGCATCTCTTAGTTTTTCAAGTATAACTTCTGAGAAGATAGGAACTACTTCAATTTTGTCTTATAATAATATTGGAGATGCAACTTCTGGCACATTAGATATCACTATTCCAGAAACTGGTCAAACTGTAAAAATTCAAGCTACAATATCTACCTCTGCTGGCACTGGAATAGGAGTGCTTGTTGATAAAATAAACTCAGCAAGTGATAAGCTTGGTGGATTAAAAGCTAGATACAAAGTTGATTCGCCATTAGAAGATATAGATGGAGTAGAAGGATCATCTTTTACAAATATGACAATAAATGGTGTCTCTATTCCTGATATTACTAATATTAAGGCTTTTGATAGTGATGGAAGAATTATTAATACAATTAATAAATATACCCAAGATACTGGGGTTGAAGCCTACAGGGACGATAAAAACATTAGATTAAGAAGCATTGATGGTAGAGGAATTGAGACAAAATATACTTATACTGGCAATGTTGGTAACTCTGAAATTAATAGTAAGTATTATGGAAGAATTACATTTTCAAGACCAGGCTCACAAGAGATAAAGATCTCAACTACAGACTTAAGCATAGGTAGCTCATACAATCAGGTAACTTATAGCCTAAAAGATATTGGCAAACGTATTGGATTATTAGAAATGCGTAGTATTGGTGTATTTTCTGATGGTGCTGATATTGGTACAATTGCAAATGGCGGAGTCACTAGCACGCTTAATGTGCTATCTAAAGATGGAGCAGTAGTTATTCAGGATATAATAGAAAATTCTATAAAAGATATAACTGAAAATACTTCTGATATAGGCTCAAATTATCAAGCTTTAGTAATAGCAAGTGATAATAATTTGGCTCAAGTAGTCTCAACACAATCTGCTCATACAGAGCTTGTTGGAGTAGATTTTGCAGTTGAATCAAGCAATTTTAATAAATCAAATATTTTAGCTCAAGCTGGAACTTATGCACTAAATAAAGCCCAACAGATTGCAACAAATATATTTAAACTATTAGAGGTATAAAAGCATAAATTTAAGGGATAAATTATGATAAATAAACAAAATTTAAATAAGGAGGAAAAATCTATTGAGAATATTGATAAAAATTTATAAATTTATGTTATAATTTTTTCTACTTGGGTGGGTCAAAAAAAACCAAAAAAGTGGGTCAATTTTTTTCAAAAACAACATTTATCACAAACATCATCTTTATGCCACAAAAATTTAATTTTTCTCCCTTGTCTATTGATATATTCCCCTTTTTCATTTTGAATATAAACATCATCATTTAAAAAGTTAAATTTATAAATTCCTGCCAATATAACCAATAATACTATACTTACTAGAAAAACTAGTAATCTTTTCATACCCTATTTCCTCGATTTTTTATTTTTTAAAAGTTATATTTTAAATCTATCTTAAATCCTTTTGAGCCCAATATTTTTTTACCTTCAAAAATGGTATTATAACTATCTTGTGTGCTTACATAAGACAAAGACCAATTAAGAGCCTCATATGCTGTTCCACTTACATATGTAGCCCACCCTTGTATATTTCCTGTTGCAACTCCAAGCTTATAGTCTCTATTAAGCCCAAATTTTCTAGCCATATTTATCAGATATCCATACAAAGTATCTCTATCTCTTTTTTCTATATCTTGACCAAGCAATACAGCTTTTTTATCATCATCGTTATTATATTTTATATAATTATATGAACCTGTAATATTTAAAATCCAATTATCAGAATAGTAGTCTGCTCCAATGGCAATTAAGCTTTGTCTTATTGGTATATATAATTTACTATCATTTTTGTTTATAGACCAATCAAATAGCTCTAATTTTTTATCTATTACATCACTACTTAAAGAATCATCAAGACTAACATTATTGATTACTAAATCTCTATTATATTTTATAGTAGCAGCCTCTAAGCCAAATGTTATTTTATCTATTGGTATAGAAATTTCAGCACCAAATGCTTGTATATTTTGCACTTTTGGATGTCTTTTGGTTGTTTTATTATTTGGTTCGATTTCTATGTAGTTTGTAAAATATTTTTCCCAACCATTATAGTATGTAAGTCCAACAGTTACTATATCTCCATAATAAAGAGTCCTAAAAGCAAATTGATATTCATTATCATTTTTTGGTTGTTTAATTGGAATATAAAAAGTATCGATAATCTTATTAGTAATCTCATCTCTTGTGATTTTTGGAAAATAATATGCTTGTAAATCAAAAGACTCAACAGGATGAAAAGCAAAAAAAGCTAACTGTTGCGATAGTCTATTGTCTATTCTTGAAGTTGTTCCGATAGAGCCTATGGTTCTTGACGGCAATACAGCATCAATTGGAGAAAATAGATCCAATTGCCCCCAAGATATCACCTTTTTACCAACAACAATAGATGCAAAATCAAATATATTTAAATCTACATATCCATCTCTTAATGAAAAATTATTAATTGGTTCTAATATAAAATATCTTTTTGTATCTCTATCTTTGAGTGTTGTAGCAAATTCAAGCTTCTGTATTCTTGTTTCAAGCTTAATTTTTACAAAATTTAAAAAACTATCTTGATATCTAAAAATTATATTATAGCTTCCATTGGCACTTGTGTCTCCTTTAAATTTAGATGCCTCTATGCTGCCAGAAAATATTTTTTGAAAATATTTAGAAGATGTATCTTTATTATTATCTGATTCTTCAGTTACCACATCTTCTACAAACAGAAGATCTTCAGAAGAGAAGCTATAAAGCCACACAACTAGCATAATAAAAATAATTCTCATAAATACTCCAAAATAATCACAATCATATCACATATAGATATAAACACAAATAAAAATTTTATAAATAGACAGCAATAAAAAAACTGTCTATAATTTTATAACATTAAAATAGTTACAAATTATCATCATTATCATTAGAATGATTTTTATTTAATTCAATAAACTCCATTTTTGCATTTTGAAGCATATCGTCTGCCTCTTTTAGCTCTTTTAGACCATCTTTGTATAGTTTCATACTTTCAGACAATGTAATATCTGGATTTAAAAGTTTGTTTAATATTTTTTGAGAATTTGATAATTTATCTTCAAAATTACTGCTTTTCATAAATATCCTTAATTGCTATGGTTTATAAAATACTTTATTTACAATTATATCAGCAATTTGCACAAATTATATATAAATCAAATACTAATTTTATCATATATACACAAATATAATTTTAAACAATTTCATTTATCATCAAATTATCAAAAATCATTGATTTTAGAGCTTTTTTATATAAAAAATGTGGAATAATTTAGATATGAAAATTGAAAATAAGATTATCTAAAAAATCAGCCCATTATAAATTATTAGATTTTTTATGAGCTTGTTTGTTGTAGCTATCGATAAAATTTTTATATATATCTTCTATTTTCTCCTCTTTTGAATGAATATCTATATCATAATGTTCTTCTATAATATTTTCAAGCAAGGTTACTCTTTCTAAAAAATAGTTAAACATATCTTGAGATAAATCAGGAATAGCATATCTGTTTTTTTTATTATCTTTTATTTTCTTTTCTATTTTTGATATATGAGCTGGTATTCCAACTGCTGTAGCATATCTTGGAACATCTTCGATTACGACAGAGTTTGCACCTATTTTACTATTTTTTCCAAGTCTTATATTTCCTAATATTTTTGCTCCAGCACCAATAATTACACCATCTTCTATTGTGGGGTGTCTTTTACCTTTTTTTACAGATATGCCACCAAGAGTTACCCCTTGATAAATCAATACATCATCTCCTATCACAGCTGTTTCTCCAATAACAATACCATTTCCATGATCTAAAAAAACCCTTCTTCCTATCGTGCAAGCTGGATGGATATCTATACCTGTTAAAATTTGTCCAAAACCCATTATTATTCTTGCTACTACTTTAAGTCCAAGTTTATGTAGTTTGTGTGCTATTCTATATATTACCAAAATCCATATTCCAGGATATCCAGAGATAAGCTCCCACTTTGAAGTAAATGCTGGATCTTGTTTTAATGTATTAAAATCTTCTAAAATCAATCTTATTAAACCCATTATTAATATCCTAAGTAACTATTTGTTTTTAAAAATTTATAAATATTTTTTTTGATGCTGTTTTTATCTGTTTTATCTATATTAATTCTATTTTCTACAATATTATAAAGATAATTTTTAATCTCATCAATATCATAACCAATATCATATAAAACCTTAAAAATAGTATTAGATGGTGTAATATTTTTCAATTTAAATCCATTATTATCTATTTCAACTACCACACTATTTGGTTTAGAAAAAAGATTATGTTTCATTGAGAGCGACTCTTGATAAGCACCTACTAAGAAAAATCCTATATAATAATCCTCTTTATCCAAATCAACATCATGTAAAAATATAGTTTTATTATCTTTGGACTCTATTTCACCATCACTATCACAAGTAATATCACATATAGAAGCATTTCTTACTGGTGTCTCATCTAATTTTGTAAGTGGTATTATTGGAAAATTTTGCCCAATAGCCCACAAATCTGGCATAGATTGAAAAATAGAAAAATTTAATAGATATTTCTCTTTTAATATCTCTTTTATAGATTTTAAATCGCTATAATATCCACCTTTTAATAATTTAATAGATTTTTTCATCAACAAATTTGCAAGTATCTCAGCATTACTTCTATCTTGCAAATCTATATATCCTAAATCAAACAGTGTAAGAAGTGATTCTAAATGGTCTATACTATCGTGTAGGTATTCTCTTGCATTATCTTTATTTATGTTTTTATACAGATAATTTAGCTCTTCGATAAGTGGTGGATTTTGCGGTTTTAAATTAAGCTTACTTTTTTTTACATCATCTGAAAATAGCTCTATTGTTTTTGTCACAAAAACTGCATGACTAGCAGATATAAATCTACCACTTTCTATCAATATATCAGGATCTTTTACTCCCTTTTTTACAGCTATTTCTTTAATCAAATATACCACATCATTACAAAATTCAGTAACTGTATAATCTTTTTGTATGCTATTTTTATGTTGTGAATACTCCACACTAAGACCACCACCAATATTAATAGAATCCAGATATACAGCCCCCATTCTTCTTAGCTCAGCATATATATTTCCTATCTCTTTTAAAGCCTTTTTAAATGGAGCAATTTTATCTATTTGAGAACCTATATGAAAATGAACCATTTTTAAAGAATTTAGTAGTTTGTTGTTTTTTAAAATAGAAATTGATTCTAATAGTTCAGTTGAAGTAAGACCAAATTTAGAATCCATACCTCCACTTTTTGCCCAATTTCCAAGTCCTAGGCTATGAAGTCTTATCCTAAATCCTATATTTGGAATTGATAAATTTGATTTATTTGCTGTTTGTATAATCAAATCAAGCTCATTTGTTCCTTCTATTACAATAGTTATATCATACCCTAAGGTTTTTGCTAAAAATACCATTTTTATAAGCTCTTTATCTTTAAAGCCATTTACAATTATTGGTCTATTTTTAGGACAAAATCTCATTGCTAAAATTAATTCTGCTTTACTACCAGCCTCTAGTCCATAATTATACTCTTTTGAAACATCCATTAAAGACTCTATAAAATCTTTTGATTGATTTACTTTTAGAGGAAAAACTGCCTTAAAATTACCTTCATATGAAATGTTTTGCATAGAATTTGCAAAACTATCAAAAAGTTTTTTAATCTGTTTTTTGATTAGATGTGGAAAAAGTAACAATATAGGTCCATTTAAATTTTTTGATTTAATTGAGCATTTTACTATATCTATCAAACTTGGCTTTGATAGATAGTTTACTTTTAAATTTTCACCATCTATTGTAAAATTCTCATCTCCCCATATATCAATACCAAAATCTATCATTTTTTAAATGTATCTGTTAGATTAAGACTCAATGGATGTTTTTCTGAAACTATTATTGTTATTGTGCCGTCCATTATTTCTAAATCAAGCATCTTGGCTGTAATATTAATTATATTTTTTTTAGCTGTTTTGTATTTGACTTCTGCTCTTATTATAATCTTATTTCCTACACCAATAGGAGCTAAAAAATTAATCTCACTAGATATTATTATAGCATTTGGATTATTAACCGATACAAGAGCAGCATAAGCAGCAGATGAATATAGATAACCAGAGTGAATAAGGCCTTCACCATCAAGCACCATTTCACTTGTGCTCATAAGTTCAATTTCACTTCTAGCCTCATTTGATTTTACAATCTGCCCACAAAAATCTTTATCAAGATGAGTGCAGACAACTATTCTTCTTTTTTTATTTTTAGAATCTTTATTATTAGAGACATTTATCTCCTCTTCATCTATCACTTGTCCATTTTCTATATCTTTATTTTCTGATTGCATTATTTTCTCCTACATTTTATATAAGCTCTAATTGGAGCTGGGTAGCCCTCTATTGTAAGAGCATTATTATCTTTATTTAAAAAATCATTTAAGCTTTCGCCATCTATCCAGCTAGTTTTTCTCTGTTCATTTAGAGTTGTTTTTACTAATTTTAAAACTTCAATATCAACAAAACCAACTCTTAACAACCAATTTATCAAAGTAGTAACTGTTGGAATAAAAAATACATTTGACATTTTTTGGTAACTTTTTTTTGGAAATAGACAAAAGTCCCCTCTTTTATCTATAACCAAAGTATCTAAAATCATATCTCCCCCTCTTTTTAAAATATTTTTAAGAGTTTTTAATGTTCCAATTGGATCTTGCCTATGATAAAGCACCCCAAGACACAAAATAGTATCAAATGAT
Source organism: Peltospira delicata (assembly GCA_034780715.1). NCBI lineage: Eukaryota > Metazoa > Mollusca > Gastropoda > Neomphalida > Peltospiridae > Peltospira > Peltospira delicata. The sequence goes on along the minus strand of JAVCKW010142125.1, from coordinate 936 downwards.
TGATTATAAGATTGCATTTTATCTGTCCCAAATAGTTTATAATCTATATCGCTTTTTATAAAATGGTTTAAAAAATAAAATTGTAGAAAAAAAAGTGTAGATGGGTCAAATCCTATTAGCTGTTTTGGTTGATATTTTAACATTTTAAACATATAATAGCCATTATTACATCCTATATCTGCTACAATTTTATCTTTTATATTAAAATACTCTTTTATGATATTAAATTTTTTATAGCTAACCCATTCTGAATCTATCTTGTTGCCAAATAGTTCAAAAGGACCTTTTCTCCAAGGCTTTAGATGTTTGGCTATATCTATTATGTAATTAATATTTGTTTTAGATATATCTTTTGAAATTATCTTAATAGTATCATCAAATACTATTTTTATATCATCTATGTTTGAAATATTGTCTATATCATTTATCGTTTTTAAAAACTCTTTATTTTTTGTATTTACTAATTTAATATTATTTATATACGACAAAGTGTATAATCTCCAAATGAAAAATATTTTATATTTTAACACAAATCCGATATATGAAACCTTTGAGCAGATAAAAAATGAGCAAAAAAGTGTAGGTTATTATAATTTGCCAAATTTAGATATCTCAAAGATATTAGACTACTCATCTTCAATCGATATAGATAGTGTAACAGTAGTCGGTATTGGTGGCAGTAGCCTTGGCTCTAGTATGGTCTATAATTTTTTAAAAAATAGTATTTGTTGGGGTTTTTATGGGGTTTGAGATAAAAGTAGTTGTTCTGGAAAATGTGTGACATGTGACTTTCCCCCCTTTTTTCCCTGTAGCCTTAATATGTTAAAGGAAATATTAAAATTTTATTCCAGAAAAAATCACCGATAGCATAAGTTTATACAGTATAAATTCTTGCTACACAATAGCAACAAACAACATATTATGTAAACGAGACAA